>JAASLG010000707.1:0-15737 GCA_013365235.1 Cercospora sesami
GAAGGTGAAGTGGTCGAAGGTGCCTGCGTTGCAGCAGTGATCCGTGGCGCATTGAAAGGCGATGCAGGTTGATCTTGAGGAAGCCTCTGCGGCGAAGGCGGATTGGACATCGGCGGTGAGGGATAAGCTATGGCGATGCGCTGATCCGACTGAGACAGTAGCCGGAGTTTGCGTGCAGGACCCTCAGGACCCAGAGACAACAGTGGTGGTCCTGGGGACGGGCTCGAAAGGCAGATCGATCTGCCTTCGTCGCTCATTGCTGTTCTGGCACTAGGTGGAGGTGATGCTAGCGGCAGGAGCCCTTCTGCTCAGATCTTTTCGCCGAGTGGATGATGAGCCCATTGGGCCCGAAGCCTCGCGTGTGAACAATGGAAATGTCTCGCGGAGCGGGAAGACACCGCAGGACAGAGTTTGAGGATGCAAGAGACGGATGGATGCGAGCTCAGGTGGATTCAAAGGTAAGCTGTGTGGTGGTTTTGCGATTTGTCTGGCCGGAGATCCTATCGGCTTTCCCAATACCAAACGGCCCGCAATACTTGCGCAGGTGGTTGCAGTCTGTACAGTGCGTGTAGTTGTCGACAGTGTGTCGCTGTCTGTGCGACAGCCTCATCCGGCGTGAAGTGTCTTGGGCCGATGACACTCAAGTCTGTGACGAGGCGGTAGAAAGAGAACAGTCCGAAACATGGCGGGAGGGAGCTCCATCCATATCCCCACAGTGTTCAGGCGGACGGGAATGGTTGCATAGCCTTTTTTAAGCTTTCTGTAAGCCACCCTGGCAAAAAGGCCCTCGAGGCTCCAATATGTTCCGAGTCCTGTCGCAAGTGGTCATGATCAGAGCGTTCGTAATCGAGGCTCGGGTGGCACGCGGTGTGGCCGAGTGAGGCAGACGACATGGGCATCGCCAGAGACAGGCGGCAAAAGGAAATTCGCCCTCGTCATGCGGTGCGAGATCTGGCGTGGGAGGGCAAGGTTGCGATCAGAGAGTCTATGCTACGGCACGTGCTTCGAGACGTTGACGTTGGGTCATCGGGATCCCTGCGATGCAGGACAAGTGTTAGTGCTTGGATCTCCGTGCATGCACCATTGTTGGTGAGCTGTGCGTTTAGCGAGACACATCCGCTGAACACACCCATTGGACCTGCGATTCGCCTGCAACGATTTGAATAACACCTTCCGCGCTGCAGCGTGGCTGCTGGTGCAGGCGCGCTGGATGGCCGCCGCTGCTCGAGGATCTGACGATGCGCGCATGCTGAAACGGGCGTAGGCAAAGACTGCAACGTCGTCTGCTCCTCCGCCATCCGGACTGCATCGAACCTTGATTGGAAGCAATGCCATGTGCCGGCGAACAGTGAGCCGCAGGAGGGCTATTTGGCTCGCAAAGATCAGATGGCGTTCGCAGCCGACGAGGTGACAGGGACTTTCCTGACTCAACCCGTCCACCGTTTGATCCTAATGCGAAAGATTACCGCGAAGTCGGCTGTGGCAGCGGTTCGCGAGCGAAGTCATCGCTAGCCATGACATCCTGCAGGCACTCGTACTCAGTCCATCTTTGGTCCATTTTGGCAGTCCGGACGGGCGCGAAACCGTCAATGAACCATGAACGTCGCAGCCCAGTAGCCGTTGGCAAGCTCAGGCATCATCGAGGAACACCCTGCGGCGTTGGAGGGCCACCGCTGCAGGGTTCCCGCCTTCCAGATGAGTCTAAGGCGTAGATGCCACTCCGCTGGACCAGAGCCAAGCATCGAGGGCGCCGACTTTAGCACATTCCGGCCGGCGTTGCCATATGCGTGTTGCGTCAACGCCCAGATCTCCGAGCGCGCTACGGAGATGGGAGGGACATGGTGCAGCGGGAGAGGAGCCGAAGGCTGACAAGGCCGAAGAGCAGCGCGTGCGATCATGGCGCCGCGAGCAGCCAGCGACTCACGCGGAGAGAATGTGCGCAGACCAACGCGCACTACTGCAATGACAACATGAACGCGGTCTCGCGATGCTGGGTCCGCGGCGACGAGTGTCGAGCGGTAGAGGTGAAGTGGTGGACGGCGGCCAGGGCTTGTCTCACGCCCGACCAGGAAGCTAAACTCGATGCGGACAGCGAGCGTGATCGGCAACCTTGTTTTCCCATCCGTGCCCTCTCCTGCCACTTCACCGTCCTGCATCGTTCACCCACATCGCCTGGACTGCCAGAACGGGATCTACGACGCGTCCGGATGCAGCGATGGCGAATGTCGCCAACGGCAAACGGCCCGCTCGCAGATGAGCAGCACCTCGCCAGAGCGGCACACGTCCACCAGCAAACGAAATGAGGCCGCGATCACAAACGTCGTCGGAAGCGACCACGTAACGAGTGCGGAACTCTCCCACAGCAGGGCTGAACAACGATCCCACCACATTTCGGAGAAATCTCCATCGACCTCATCCCAGAAACAATGCTCCGAAGGCCTTCGCGGACAATTTCCAACACTTGCGTAGGATCACCCAATACGAGCCCTCTGCCTTCCAACAAAGGCAATCGGTTCTGCTGTTGTGGCGCAGCGCAAAAGCGACCCAGTCACCGCCACGACTAGAGCTGCACAACAATATCGCAACTCCACCGCACTGGGCCACTTCCTCACACGGTCGTCGCTTGCCATCACTCATATTTCTGGCGAAGCTGTGTGACGTACCAAATGGGCCAGCCTGCAGCGATAACACCAAATTGGCAATCTGCCTATTCCACATCCAGCGCCTCGTCACGAGACACGCTCTCGTATTTGACAACGACCAAAACAACAGACAACATCTGCCAACACGCTGTCATCTTTCACACCCGCATTTCTCTCCGGCCTGATGAAACGTTGCGCACTTTCTGTCGGTACATATCCGGCGCATGACTCTTACCAGCTCCTCTCAGATCCGATTGTTTGACATCCCGGCTTCGAAGCGCTTCGCTACACATCGCTACTGATCAAACAGAACATGATCCTGGATCTTCACACAGGGCTGACAGCAGATGTGGCTACGAGCCCTCTGCCAACAGGCTGCGCGGTTGAAACGGAAACCCAAACACGATTAAACTTCACCACGGATACATGTCACTTCGGAACGCCTGACACCTGACAGTCTTGCTGCATCACGTCCATTCCACGTGCATTTGAGGCTGGAGTTCGACACCTGTCTCAGCCTCATCATCCGCAGACGTTCGACGATCTATGACGATCCATCTCAACTGCATCCTTCTTTACCCAACTTTGCCTGCCTTCTGTGCTTCCTGCATATGTGAAGCTCAACTACACACCATGGCATCATACCGCATGCTAAACCAGGCGAGCGTGCTCCATGCACCATAAAACTCCAATCGCTCCTTCTACAACATGAACATCAACGAGGCCCTCGAAGCAAGACCCACTCGAAGTCTCGAGTCCGACTTCACAAAACACATGCGCATCAACGCACCTCTTCCCTGCAGTCGCTCAACTACTCCATCTGAGCTTCGCATCCATCAACTGTTAACGCTTCCCCTCTTCTTCACCACCCCCAACTTGCCCAAGCGCAATCAGCGCCACCTCCGCCGCATCCTCTTTCGCGTTCGTGATAAACTTTCCATCATACCAATACCTCGCATTATACGACGCTTGACCTCCCCCTCCCACATTCACGACCGAACTCCAAGCCGTACGCCCTCCTCTCCGATCCGACACCATCTGGTACATAGGTTTCTCGAAATTTTGCTCTTGACAGTATTTCTCCAACATGTCTTGCCATTTCGTTGAACTTATCGCCTCTCGATCTTGTGCATCAGCGATCTTTTCTTTGGATGTGTTGCTCATATTCGCGCTGATATCGAGGTTGGAATTCCGATTGGAAGTTGGGTTCGGCGTCGCTGGGGTGCTGGCTGGGAATAATGTTCACGACTGGAATTACAGGTAGGTTGATTTTAGTACATTTGCTGATGCGCTCTCGAGAGATGAGAGATACTCTACTTATATGCTTACCTCAACTGAAGATCAGGCCATTGCTTGCGGTCGCTGAGCTCTTATGCAGAGAGCTTTCTAGCCCGACGCTCGCATGAAGCCACTTTCGGCGATACGCGATGGGGCTGGAAGTCTAGGCAATGCGACCACTTTCTGCTGACAAGTTTGGCGACTTCCTCCCTTTCGCGCTTCTCTTGCGACCTGTACTGCTCTCAGCCGAGTATCCAATCACTTGCTTGCAGTATACCATCAACTTTCAATAGCATCTGCCACCAAGTTTGCCTGCGGAAATTATAGGATTAGCAAAAGCTCTTGCGACATTCGAACAACCAAAACCAAGTACAATAATCTCAATTCGGATCACCAGCTCCCATAGCCAATGACAAAATGCAGAGCCACGTCGAGACAAGTCTTCTTTCTCAAGAAGATACATGACTTCCTTCCTCTGATGCCGACAGCCCTTCAGAATCTCGCATTGGCGCACCAGACGGAATTGCGGCTGCATGGCACATTACGTCGACTGCTCCCCGTGTTGAGTCTTCTACTGCCTCTTCCATGGTGTGGGAAGCAGCGGCCAATTGTCTCTTTTGATGTTCCTCGAGTCCCGCAATGGGCAATGCCGTGAGACTCGCATAGGATGTCGCAGGTTCATCATGATGGGGTAGGGGAGGTGCGTGGGAAGGTATTTACCTTTCGATCAGCGTAAAGGTTGTGAAACGTTTCCTTGAGAAGTAGCATCGTACGACGCTTGGGTGCGAATCTGTTAGGGCACCATATCAGCAGAAATTAGTTGCAGTGTCCGAGGAGCGAATTTGGGAGATGTAGCATAGATTCAGTGCCACCAGCTCCCGTAGCCAGTACCAAATGCAGAGTCGTGTCGAGACAGCCTGGGTAAGACACACGACTACTCTCCTCTTTTGCGGGCAGCCCTTCGAAACTCGGTTTTACGTCCTTGTGGTGAGCAAGGACGGCTGGCATTTCACGCGCCAGCTACGCTCCGTGTTTCAGAGCACTTTCATGGTTTGGAAGTCGACAAATGTTCGCAAATGCCTCTCGATTAGTCTCGAGTCCCGCGACGGGCGATGCAGTAATTCGCATAAGGTGGTGCAGCTTCATCATGATGAAAGGTGTGGAAGTTCAAGTGTGGGATGGTGCGTACCTTTGCATTGTTCCAGTATTTGACGAACACCATGGGGGAGAATGGGTGACTGTAGCCACGATGCTCATCTGCTAACCCCTCACGTCAGCAAAGTCTCTTGTGAATCCTCGCCGATCAAATGTGAGACGGTTATTTCAATTTCAGAGTCCCTAGCTCCCGTAGCCAGTGACGAATGCAGAGCCACGTCGAGGCAGCCTGAGACAAGACCCGTGGCTTTCCTCCTCTTTCGCGAACAGCCCTTCGAAACTCGAGTAGCATATGACTACTGGCAGAGCGTACTACGCACTGACAGTGGCTTGTTACGAAGGAACACCGACATCGCAGTGTTTGATATTTTCCAATGCCTCTGATTCCCTTAAGTTCCGCGACGAGCAATGCCGTTTTTCGCGTAGGATGGTGCAGCTTCATCATGATGGATGGGTATTAAAGGGTTTATGGGCTGGTGCTTACCGCTTTCTGTATCGCAGACCGAAGAATGGTCTTGCACATTACTTTCGTACTCGGTATCAACCCGGTGCTAAGAAAGTATCCGTCGCGGAGCCTAGTATGTAGATAGCCAGCCATCTCTCTTAGCTCTCCACGATCCACTTGTCGCCAATGAAACTTTCTTGTTATCAAACGCTTCAGTCTCGCTATAGCGGCCAACACAGTCGAGTCGAGGCATAATGTGTGTAAGAATGGAGCCTGACGATCGCATGGTCGGGGTACCATTGTCACAGCACACTCGACTGCTCTCCTCATGACGGACAGCCCTTCGAAGCTTGTGGGATTTGCAATTGCCAATGCGAAAATGTCAAAGGATCGGATCATTCTCATGGTCTGTATGCCTGCCTCTTGAGGTTACAAGCTTCGCGACGAGCAATGTCGTGGTGTGGTTGGGGTTGTGCGGTGGGCATCATGTGCTCGTGATGCAATTGGGGAGAGTTGGAGACTTTCCCAAAGAGTCTGATATGTCGAGCTAAGGTTTAGCATAGCCTGCTGGTGTCGTGTTGCTGCGTCGCTCAGTGGAGTGCCCCTGTTGACCTTCCACAACATGATGCATAGTGGGAGGCTTTTGTGAGTCATCGGGCTCGATTTGATGAAGCTGACGCGGAACGCGGAGCAACGTGAGAGCTGCATTTTCGAAGTGACATGCAATCGCACATGTATCGCTGAGGCTCGAAGAACTCGCGCAGAGACGAAGGTTGGACGTGTCGTTCGATCGGTGCAAGATCCGTAGCTCAGGGGAGGACGAGGTCGTGGAGAAGATGGCATATCAGCATGCTCTACTGATCAAGAGCCAGCGCGCCAGCCTTGTGTTGCGATGCTCGGTGTTCTCGTCAATCGCAATGTCCGTATGTGCCATCTCTCCGTGGTCCTAGAGTGTTGCCAAACGCTCTCCTGAGGCCGTCATCCGGCGCATGTGAAGAACGGCTGAACTGCAGCTGAGGAATCATGCAGCTGGGAAGGTCGAGGGTGTCTTTTTGGATCTGTACTCGTCGTACGAATGACTGTTGTGGTCGTCGAGAAAATCTTTGATCGGAAGTTTGCCGTAGCGGGATGATGCTGCTGGGCTGCTGGCTGGAGAAAGGATGACCGCGAGACGTTTGCCGCCTGCTTAGCCCGTTAGTTGCATTTTCAGCACAAAAACGCCATTGTCTGAAGTCGCTCACTTAGTTCTTGGTGTTGGCAACTCTTCGTTCTTGCCTTGTTACCCACTTCCTTCTGCAACTTCGTCCACGCCGATCGCACCACCAGCAGACCTGCATCAGTCATCCGCAAGCCACGCACGCGCCTGCCGCTTGCTCACTCTCAGTCAACTCCGAAACCCTCGCCACTTCCCGCCGACTTTGATTCACCTGCCAAGAACTACCAAAAACCAACCCACTCGACTCTCTCATCAGGTCGTGTCCATCAAATGGTGCTTTCGGACCAGGCGCGACCAGTTCCAGGAAACTCGCCGGCTTCCAAAAGCCCCTCGACCAGCATGCCCGCCCTTTCTGGTTTCCCCGAACCGGGCCAGCAGCTGCCCAAGCCAAGTGCAGCACCAAGTCGCCTCGACCCACGTCAGTTTGTCCAAGATTTCCGAACTATCCTCGACGAAGTCCGCCGATCGAAGGAGGCAAGCCTTGAGAAGATGTCAACTGATCTCAATATGGTCTTCGATCGAGGGGGAGTGGCGACCGACCAGGAGATCGCACTGATGGAAACCTTGGAGGACGACATCGAGCTCATCAAGGAGCGCTACAGAAAGTTGGGCAAGGTCGTTGCTGGTGTGCATCCAAAGACTGGCCGACCGACACTGGAGAAGATTTTGGATGGCGAGACTGGTAGCTGGACCAACGATGACTTAAAAGCGTTGGTTGATAACCTGCAAGTCTCCGACGGGAGCATCAGTGGCAAGAAGGCGCCGTCAAGCGTTGACAGGCAGGGCAAGACGATGCAGGCTTCAGCAAAGGAAAATGCAGAGAGAGGAGTCGAAGTCAAGAAGATGACTGAAGCCGGACCCACCAAGTCCCAGCGGCGCATGGAAAAGGGACCAATGTTTGACGTCGATAAGGTTCGAGTCTCTGAGGCCACGAAGCAGAAAGTGTTGGAGGAACGCGACGATGAAGCAGATGAGCAGGGCGAGGACAGTGACGTGAGCTCTGACAAGGCGCCGAGCAATGCAAGCTCGTACGCAGCCAGGTTGGCCAAGAAGACCAAAGATGAGATGAAGAAGCGTAACAACTCGCCCGAGGAGATCATCGAGGTTCGTCAGACTGAGAGAGTAGCAGCGTCAACTGAAGGTGATCGGAACGGGAATACAAAGGTCGACGGAAAAGGCGCTCTACAGCCAGTGCAGGAGAAGCCGGGCAAAGCGAAGCGCAAATCCGAGCAGACGAAGTCGAAGCGTCTCTTGTCCCAATCCGAGTCTGCAGGCTTACTTCGTGGAGCGCTCTTGCCAGATTCCCTGAAAAGGCAGTCGGCACCACAGCAAGTCGATGCGAGTCGGCCGCTGGCTCCTGCCATATCGAGACAGTCTTCAAGCGACGATGGCAAATCATCACTCCACAGTCTCTTCTCAGCAGCCGAAGACGAAGACGCTGGTATACCATCCGATTGCTTGAAGCCTGGTGCCTGGCCAAAGGAGACATGCGAGGATGTTGATATGCAAGACGCTGGAGATTTTGAGGGAGGCGTGCCTCCCTACGATGCTGAGCAACATCCAAGCCACCCTGGCTCCCCACGCCGTCGTCCTTCCAACGCCACGTCTCAAGAGAGTGGCGGCTCGTCGTCCTCTGGCCTCTTCGTAAGCTCGCACAAGAAGAGAAAGTCGCTCACCAAGAAGCCGAGCCAGAAGATGGCCAAGGAGTCTTCACCTGCTGCATCCGGTATCGCTCCACGTCCACGCCAACCTTCAAGGACCCCGGGATCCAGAGGGCGAAGTGAGTTCATGCGCTCTCTCTTGGAGCGTAACGAAGACTCTTACGCTCTGCCAGACTCTCCGCCACGTGATCGTGGCCCAGCTCCAACTGGTGAGGAGGCGGCTCGTCGCGCTGCTGCTTTCTACACTGCAGAGCCCAAGACGAAGGAGATCATGCTGCTCGCTGGCGACAAGCTCTCGGAGCAGAAGCCCAAGAAGCGACCAGCGGATGAGGCGATAGACGGGGCGCTGGGTGCGTTTGGCAGAGGCGAGCCAGGCAGGGCGAAGGTGAAGAAGGGTGGCGAGGAGACTGGCCGGCCGGGGAGTCGTGGAAATAGCGAGGCGAGAAAGACTCCGGTGGAGATGGGCCCGATGAAGTGGCCGGGGCAGGAGGTGAAGAAGGCGAAGGGGAAGGGCAAGGGGCGGAAGTAGTGGAGTGGATGAGGAGTGTGGTGTCGGTTTGCTTGTCTGGGGCTTTTCTGTATTGTGTTGTATTGTGTGTTGGTTTCTCTTGATAGCAGATGCGGAGTACAAAATTTCTTGCTTTGTTTTGGATGCTCTTTCCTTTCTCTCATGTTGATGCAGTCTTCCAAGCCACTGAACCGCCGGATCGTGCTAAACTCTCAGCCACACCCCTTCTGGAGAAAGACCGCATTGCCTCATGCTTGTCGCCCTTCCTCTTCGTCTCTGAACACACCAACGGCACCTGATACTCAAACACTGCAGCGACCAGACCTCCCTCACACTAAGAGAGAGCATAGCGAAGGTGGCAAATCTTCAGACCGAGAGCTCGGGATACTACTCATCGACAACATGGCCGAAGCATTACAGCCGTCATCCGCTGACGAGATAATGCAGCGCATCAACACATGGACCGTTGTACCCGTGGGTCTCCTTGCTTTCTTCACTTTCGTATGTACTGGATTCAGCACATACTACGTCTACGTCCAATATGTTGCCTCGCACTCCTCATGGAGAGGGAACTCGTTCCTATTTCTCTGCAATCATCAACGAACCAGTGGTACCTGATGTCCAAGCACTGCAGCAGCCAGGAACTCACCACATCCAGAGAGACCGAAACGAAGGAGTTCTTTCTCCAATACTATGCGAAATTGAATGCCACTCGAGCTCCAGACAAGCTGCGAATCTGCAACCGGACGACTTTCGGGACCTTCATAGCTCTCACTCTCTCAGGACAATACACATCGCTCTCTGTACCACAGAAACTTCGCCAAGCCCTCTAATCTCAAGATTGTACCACCCGAGCTCATGGTGTTGTTTGAGGGCGGACAGCGAAAGAGAAATCGACATATCGACAGCCTCATCCTTTCTCCATAGTCACATGAACGCCAAAGCCACTGGATGCAAATTCGGTGCAGCATCCGCTCGAATGCCGAGTACGGAGAGAACGAAGACTGGAAACTGGATTTCTCCGAGATTATTCCCCATCGAACGCTGCCCAAGCTCAAGATGGGCCGCAATCGGACTGCTCGTTTCCGTCAGAGACGTAGAAGAGACGATCAAATCAAGATGGGCAAACCTAACGTCAATCCTCCTCTCCATCACGGCTGCCATTGCGCTTGCAGTTGGCTCTCAGAGTTTCCTGTCGGCCAGTAGGAGAGTGGGCCGGCTCGAATTGGTCGAAGGAAGCGATTGCTGACGCTATTGCTCCGTCGTCTGTAATCCCCTTGGTCTAGGTGTCGTCACTCAGCACAATGCATTCGAGGAGAAAAGCAACGACTTCTCATATCCCCGGCTCTCTGCTATTGGGAATGCTGCTCAAACCCCAGATGATGCGCGATCGCGATTGCATCGTTTTCTAGAGATTCTGGACATGAGAATGTGAAGACGCTCTCGGATCTCGTCCAATTGTCTCTCCCGATCTTCGCCGACATTGCTCTCGCTTTTGGCTCTTGGTCTTTGCTCTCTGCGATAGAGGTGCTGCGTCGTCTCAAGCCGTTCGAGACAAAGGAGACCACTGCTCGCTGCAATTTGTCTAGTCTGTTGGTTCGCGTCCAATCGCTCTATGTCGCTCGTATCTCGCAGAAACTGGGACTGGGACCTGCTTAGACTCTCGGAAACTACGACTTCGAGCTTATGTGGTTTTATGTGGCCATATATCACTTCCTTGCTTCTGTGTAGGCCTGGGGCGTCAAGAGGGTGGGGTGGCTGGTGAAAGTCGGCGTTGAGCGCATGAAATATGAAATCGTTGGCCAGTATAAGATTTTCAGGGAGGCCAGCGACAAATTCCGCAAGATGCCCTCAATTCGCACGCAGACCAGAGATTGGATCAGAAGACATTCGCGAAGCGTTGCAAGGCCTCAAGGCTCTGGAGCGAGAGGTAGCGCTGGGGTTCTAAAGGTACAGCTCCTGAGGCAGGCCTTTCGTCGTTGGAGAGATCCTAGAAGCTTTTCGTGGGCGCAGGAAACGCTGAAAGCTCTGATGAAGAGAAAGCTACTATGGTGAGGCACCTTGTCATGTCAACCTAGCTGTATGTGTTTCGCTCCGTCCACCTCGCTCGTTGTATGCCGTCGGAGCTGCAGATGAAGCAATTATGCGGAATAACCAAGATACAGAGACAGGGAGGTAGGTATCGCTCAACTCTGATCTTTGGCGCACTCTGGGTGCCACTGAAAAGCCAGCTACTTCAAAGTTGTCGTAGCACTCTTGATCGGAGAGCCAGGCTGTCAATCTGGCGAACAGGTATGTGAGGAACACACACTTTTGTGCTTTGCCGAACTCATGTGAGGAGATGCAATGTGACTGTCTCTATGCATTGTAGAGAGCTCTGCATCTCAAGCTTCAGAATACAATGCGGAAGGCACCAGCGCAAAAGTTGGGGACTGTTTCAGAGACGTAGCGGTCGTTGTCTCGAGTGTCCTGTCCCGCTTCTGCAGTGCATCAAAATTTCCAAGACGGCGCATAACAACCATAAATACGCTCACATCCCGTCGACCTCATTCGAGACTGTCTTGATGTCTCTGCATTTGCCACCTTACGGAAGAGTGCCGCGATCTGAGCGTACGATCCATCCCTCAGGCCAGAGATGGACTGTCATACTTTTGAAGACTTCCAGAATATCTTCAAACTTTGCCACCCCCGACCTGTGTAGACTTTCCAGGCAAGATACTTTTCCGACTACTAGGGATCGAATCTTTGTACGATTTAGGGTAATGTTGGATCCGCTCCCGGTGCTCTTCTTCGTACACGGCTCGTATGTTGCGCCAAATCTTCATGGTCAGAACCCCAGCTAGTCCTCAAGTTTAGATCGCATCTCCGTAGAATCGTCATGGATATGATATCCCAGGCTAGAGAATAAAGTTCGCGATCTTGAGCATAGGGCTCATATCCCTCGCTTCAATGCCAGATAAGGCCAGTAACGCCGGCGCAACCTAGCACGACAGGGCATCATTCCGTGTTGGTTTGAACGAGCCGGTGACTTTTCGTAGCCACAGGCAGGGCTGCATTGCTGCTTCGGAGAATTGTGAACTATGGTAGAGAGCAGCAGCTGAACAGGGTTGTTCGGAACAAACAGTGCGACCGCAGTTCTTCTGCTAGACTTCAGTCGTCGCTTGAAGTGAGAAATCCATCAAGATCAAAGGCTTGAGCTGTGCAAGGCTGCTTCAAAGGGAATCTCTCAATGGCGTGGGCCGAGAATCTCGATTCCTGGCAAGCAGTAAAGTGTTCAATTCCATCAAGAAGACAAACCGTTCTTCCTATCGTGTTGGTCATATCATGAAATCGTTTCCTTGCTCCGCAACTGCCCACAAACTCCATACTCCCTTTCCTTCTTTCATCTTCTTCAAATTGTCAATCGCCCAAGATTCAGATTCCGCAAAGCCATCTGCAACGCCAGCATGAACCATATTCCGATTGCAGCGCCCAGCACCATAGCCTGCCATTGTGAAGCCGTACTCTTCGCCCGCCATATCAGCTCTTGCAAGAATACATTCTGCCCATTTGTCTTCATCGCTCGCCGTAGGCCTGGCAGTCCATCCAAGCTCTTAGGATTCATCTTCGCCCTGTAATTCGCCATGATTTCCGGAACTGCTGCGCTCTTGATCGCGAAATTGTCCAACGTCTTTCGGTCCACGAATTTCCCTCGAGGTCCTTTTTCTTCGTCGACGTAATGTGAGAGGAGGGGAACTGCGAAGCCGCATGAGGTTTGGACTGTGCGGAGGATGTCAGCTGGTTCGATCCCAACAATGGTATTGAAGATCACCGACCCTTGAACACCTTCAGCACAATGATCGCTCGCATGGCAGGGTATTCCTCCTTGCCCATCCTCTTCAACCAATACTCGTACTCGGGATGATCTGTCTCGTACACCGTTCCCGTACAGAACCACCTCATGATTCGAGGCGAGCTCTCGAAGCTGCAGAACATGATCGTTGCTCGGCCATTCTCGTACACGTGGCTGATCGTCTCGACTCCAGATCCTGTCGCGTCCATATATCCTACGAGGTTCTCATTGAAGATGGTCAGAGTCGCTGAAGGTCGTCCTTTCGGCGAGCAATTGATATGCTTGCCCGTCAAAGGAGCTGAAGCGATGAAGAATAAGGACTGTCGGAGGGCCCATTCTTGGTGGTCCTTCGAGATATGGTCCCAGAACTTGACCATTGCTGCGGTGTCAGTGAGGAAGAAGTGGAAATTGAAGACCTACGGTCCGAGGGAGGAATGAGTACATATACATCCCGCACGCCATTCGCGGGCGTGACTAACATGCGGTATGCGAATCTGGTGGGGACAGTTCGGGTCGCGTAGAAGAGTAGGTTTCGAGTAACGCGAAGGATGCACCATGTCGCATGCGGAGTTGATCTGATAAAACTTATCAGATCCGCTGCCTGGGCGCAAACTTGGCAGTGAGTGGCGTCGGCAAAGCCGTTTGTGGTGTGATGCCGATGGAGGTACCACTTCAGCGTGTGTATGCCTTTGCGTCCTTGCTGCAATTGACAATGCTGCACGTCACGCAGCAGGCCTACTGCATTCGTTGACACGGACTGTCCACGGAGCGACAGAATGTGTCCCTCGTCGACCGATGTTGTCCACGGATCGAGCACCCAGCCAGCCGAGCATGTTGTACTTCCATCGCAGACACGTGTGGTCTGCACTCCACGAGATACAGCAGCGCGTTTGGTCAGGCTATTGGCGCGCCGCGATTCATTTGCGAACGCAAGACGGCGTGCGTTCCCCAAAGTTTGCGTCGACTTGCTTGCGCAGCACTCAGATCGGAGCTGAAACAACCGCCTCTTTTGGTAGCTGCCCGTGGAGAAGTAGGACAGCTCGTTCGGCAGAGCCTAGAGTCAATCCCGACAATGGCATGAAGTCTCCAAGATGAGGCTGTGCGAACAGTGCAGTCGCAGTCCGTACCACTCTCTGCCATCTTAAGACAGCAAAGTTGCTGTGCTAGATGTTGACCGAGAGCCAGATATCACTCACCACAAGCAGATCTCACCCCTTTATGCAAGCCTTCAGCTCTACCTGGCACCGATTGGAGGCCAAACGCATCGTGAATGGCAGTTTGCGCCAGGTCCAGCAGTTTGTCAAGCAGAAAGTCCCGATACTGGGCGATCTCCAGAAGATTGTGCTGTGTTCCTCCTTCTTTCTCCAGGATCACTCCTCCGTCCTCTTTGCGCAGACCTGGAAGCTTTTCAATATGCCTCGCCCGGCTCATTTCCTTATTTGTGGCTCGAATGGAGCGATTCCGGCGTGGAGTGGTCTGTTGCTCCTGCAGCAGGACACGATGCCTTGGGGATGGACACAGCGAGAGGTCGAAGGATCGATTCGTGATTGCGATGAGCGTCGTTGCAAGTTGTGTTGGTGAAGAGAGATGTGTGGATGGAGAAAGGTCGATGTGTTCCTGCACGGCAGCACTTGCCTTCCAAAAAGCCCCTTCTTGCCCAAACCTCATAGTCGCTTCCCAGGCAAACAGGCAGCTGACTCCGCAGACTTCACATTATCGTCTGACGAACGCCAGCTACGATATACCAATCTCCCTACGAACGAATGTCTCTCCTCGGACTACGCTTCGCACCTATACCGATCCACCACGTGCCGATATATGCTATCGTACCTTCCCGTCCGAGAAACTTACCGAAGACGTGCTTCACCACTGCAAACGTTGCCACATCCTCGCCCCCGCGAACGTCTCCCCCGGAGCACTGACTGCCTGATCATATTACAACTCCGACCATCCTTTGGCCCGCACGCTGAACCTCGTGCGTTGCGAATAACGGCGCTGCGTGACCAGCTTCCGCAAAAGACACCCTACCGCGCTGCTGCTGCACTTGACGCACCCGCGAGCCAAGAGCCTTCGAAATTGGTCGCCACTGCGCATGTTGGCGATGAAGGAGACCGAAATACCCCCAGAACCCACCACGCACACAAGCTGTATCGATCTAAGTCCGAGCGCTCCTTCAAGTTCTCCTTCCAAAATTCTCGCAAAGCAACCCGCCAGCAGGATTGCGACATCTAAAGGACGCCCATCATGGACTGCATGCGACGCGCCTGGAAGAAAGTGACAACCATACCGAGACCTTTCCGCTCCTCCACCTTCTACATCACCTTCGTCATCGCCTTCACAGTCTTCACGGAGCAGTTTGTGTACGCGGCAATCGTACCAGTCGTGCCCTTCACGCTCAAAGAGCGCGGACACATTAATGAAGATGAGATACAGAGGTGGACGACAATTCTCTTGGCTGTGTCTGGAGCAGGGTGCTTTGCCAGTTCACCTTTTTGGGCGTGGTACACCGATCGCACGCAAAATCGCCGCATGCCATTTCTCTTCGGAATGTCAGTAATGCTGGGAGCGACGGTACTGCTGTGGCTTGCACCGAACATGGCAGCACAGATCTGTGGACGCGTGTTCCAAGGCATGTCAAGCACGGTTGTATGGACTACGGGCTTGGCTTTGCTGGCGGAAAGTGTGTCCCCCGAGCACATTGGAGAGGTGAACACACTTTCTTCGGCTGCTGCTATCCGTGCTGACTTTCCACACAGGCAGCTGGATATCTCGGCATTTCTTTGAACGCTGGAACTGTAGCGGCGCCATCCCTCGGCGGGACTGTGTTCAAGCATCGCGGGTACAATGCTGTCTTCGCAGTCATCCTTGCTGTCATTGGCTTGAGCATGATGTTCCTCCTGATCTTGAAAGAACGAGATGCGAGTCTTCACCTTGTCCGCATCAACTCGCAACAAACTGGCGAAAATGCATTATTGGAAGTTGAACGCAAGCCATGCCCTC
>JAASLG010000708.1:0-15810 GCA_013365235.1 Cercospora sesami
CACGCAGACACCTGAACGTGCGCGGAATTGGTCTGCTCGACATTCTTTAACGCATTCCCAGCCATCGTCTTCAAGGCCAGCGGCACAGACGCACATCGCGTTAGGCGAAGATCGGCTCATGTCAGCGCTTCGGCAGCCACACTGCTTCGTGGTGGCGTTGCGATATTCGTGCAAATCGGTGTTGCACTTGGTCATGCAAGTTCCGCCGACTTTCTCCTTAGTTAGATCACGGCATTGACAGACGGAGTTTTCCCAAGTTCGAGCCTGATCCGCTGGACAGATCCCGTCTCCACACACTCCCGAAACTGGATCACGTACGTACCCAGTCATGCAAGCTTTGTCGCAGATGTACGGTGACTGGGGAACGTAAATAAGGTCGATGGACTCGCAAGTAGCACAAACTCCGTCCTTCTTCATCTGTCCAATCGGGCATTCAAGAGCTTTGCAAGATCCGTTGGGCTGACGGACTGTTTGTGCTGAGCATTTTTCAACACAGACGCCATTGAAGTACTCATAGTTGTTGACATTGCCGCACGCTGAGACCTTGTCGGGCACATCTGCTACGGGCTTAACCGCAATGGCATCCGGAAATGCAGCCGGATTTGTCGTCATAAAGAGGCCACCACTGCCAACCATGAGCGATAGATCTTCCTTGTCGCCGTTTGCGTTGAACCACACCGCGCTCATTTCGAAGGTCTTGATGTTGACGGTCCAAATAGCACTCTGAGCAATGAATCTGGTGACACTGCCTTTCCGGTTGATTGAATTTACCCTTCCATCGCCTGGAGGCAATCCAGGCTGAGCTGCACCAAGGAGAAGCTGTTCGCTTCCACTTTCCGAATTCTTTATCAGAGCGACCGCTCGAAGGTCGAGATAGTCCGCCTGATTGTCGCCGAGAAGATTGACCCCAGTTCGAACAACTCCATCCCCTTGTGGGACTGTAAACGAAATCTTGAGTGCCTCCGCTGGGTCGTCGGTGAAGCTTCGCTCGCCGTTAACTGCACTGAATTCTCTGGAGATATAGTTCATGGATGATCCGCCGTTGGTCTGTCGCTTTTGCTTGGTCTTCGCCGGGATGTTGAAGGCAATAGCTACATTAGAGACGGTGACAGTTGATTGCGACGAGGTGGTGGTGGTGGTGGTGGTGGTCGTTGTTGTTCTCGTCGTTGTGGTTGGCGTAGTGATTGATTGCGATGTCGTCGTGCTTCGCTGGGTGGTGCTTGTCCTTGACGTAGTGGTCGCAGGAGGCACGGAGATAGAGCAGCTTCTATCATAGTATGTGTACGCTGATCTAGAGTCTCGCGTGAAAGTTTGTGAAATCGCCGCGGTGTATAGGTTGCAAGTAGTGCCCCTGTGTCGCATACTTTTGCATCGGTCCTTGCTCTTGCACAGCGTAGAGCAAGCTGCCAGGTTACAATTTGTTTTCGTGAAGAACTTGGTGTTCTCACTGCTGTTGTCATACCCTTTGAGCCCGCACCTTGGTTGCGCAGGCTTGGCACAAGATTTATCGTAGAACTTGAAAGGACTCCTGCGATTGGAGTTGAAGTTGCGGGACCTGCATGGGTCAATAGCAATTCTCACGATGACTCTATCCGAGGACTCTTACACTTCAACCTTGAACAGTGAGCAGGCGCCGTAGCCAAAAGAGTAACTCTGGCATTGGCTCTCCTTCCAACATCTGTCGCCGCAAAGCTTTGCCGTTGAAAGATCGTAGGAAAATATGCGAGACAGGTATGGACGGGTGGACCGCCGGTATCCAGATACACCACAAGATGCAGCCGCTCGTTCTAGCAGGATGCTGTCAAGAGCCGGCTCAGTGAATGAAGCAGCATCTTCATCGATAGCAGCGGCTGCGAAGGGCGTCCAGGCGAGCAAGCCGATCAGTACGCTGCTGACACGCATGCTTGCTAGTATGCCCAAGACGTGGAATCACCTACCGGTCAGTAGCGAGAGGAAGGCGACGCCTATATCTTGCTCCCTGCCAGACAGCCGGCAGATTCAGCTTTGGTCGCCTGACAGCACCTTCTACGGCAGTACTGTGCCCTGTGGCAGCCACGTGCTGTGCATGGGCTGATGGCCAAGGAACGCCATTGAATGTATGTATGGTCAGTAGCAAGATCTACAACCGTGCGTAGCACTCATCGGGATAGGTTCTCGCACACGCCGACTTGGTAGCGAGGTGGCTTGAAGTATCGCGTGCATTGTGGAAAGGCTGTCCGACAGCTCTCTATGTGACCAGCCCCAGGGTTCTTGCAGCAAGAAATTGTTGGCCATGAGGTACTGATTGGCATGAGAAGATTATCGCTGGGGGTTGTGCCGCACCCGTTGACAGTGTGTTTGAGCAGCTCGGCGTGAACAATGCGAGTAAGTGGTATCCGGTTTGGTCGGGAGATGTGGCTTGGTCTAGATCGCAGAGCCGCAACCACGTGGGAAACTTTACTGCCGCACCACTATACAGGTCTCGGTGCCGTCAGACGGGATGCAGTCCTACTGGCGAGATAGTCTTGAACAATCCGGATAGCTTGTGAAAACTTCGTATTGAGACTTTGAGTCACCGGACGCCTGGACGTCGTGACCTTTGGCTCGATGCCGCCGTGCGCAGTCGCGATATGGCGTGAGCAATGGAACTTGAGATTCTGGAAGCTCACGCCCGCGACGGAGCACACATAGCGCCTAGAGACGCATGATATGGGAGATGACGAAGGCAAGGTGGGTTGATGGGGAGGGTCATGACTTACAATGGAAGCAAAGGTAGAGAAGAAGAGAGGCAAGAGGTTGCTCGTCGTGGCTTGGCACGAGCCCCGAGTCGAGGCGCCACCGAACTCCACCCCTGTCAACGTCCAGCAAGTGCGAGACGCTTGCTTCTTATGCGGATGCCCCATCGACACTTTGCTCCCCAATGGAGCTCCGACGAGCATGGACGTGGCGTAGGATCTTGTCCATTGCAACCCTCCTGATCGTTGTGCAGGCCGCGCTGCTACTGTACTGGTTCCAGAGTCCGAGGCACGTCAGTGTTGCAGGCGCAAATGGCTCGTCAGCGGTTCCAGGAGAGACACAAGTCCATACAAGCCACCCTCTAGGCGCCAATGAATGCAGTGCAAAGTTCCCGGATCTTTATCATGAGATTGAGCGTGCCAGTGCCCATTGGAAGAACAAGAAACACGCAATTTCAAAGGACGACGTCGATATCTCATGGCATCCGACTGGTATGTTCGAAGGTGGCGCCATTAGGTTCCTGATACATGAAAACAAAGTCAGAGTGCTGGAAAGTATCAATGCCATGATAGACCCGAAAGGAAGTATTGGCGAACGAGGCATCTCCTTCCTCCACTTGCTCCAACGAGCTCTGGAAAGTGCGACTGCCAGCGGTGAAATTCTACCAACCATCGAAGCATCTATTGTCTTGCAAGACGTGTCATCGCCACCAACAGAGGACGGCACGCATAGTTTCTGGACATGGGCCCGCCCGTCGCATGACGTAAATTTCAACAGGACGACAGAATACAATGGAGAAACAGTACATTATGAACAGTTCTGGAAATCTGCCACCTTTGAGCGACTCTGGCTGATACCAAATTTCGACTTCTGGTATACGAGCTCTATTGGATACTATGAGAAGGCGGTCGAGCATGCCATGCAACGAGATAGCGTGGCCAAAATCCCGAAAGTGGCCTGGAGAGGCACAAGATGGGTCAACCCAGACGTCCGAGAGAGTCTTGTTCGTGTAACCACAGACAAGCCTTGGGCGGATGTCATGTTCAGCGACACCATGACTCACGAGAACCACATCGACATTGCGAACTTCTGCAAGTATGCCTTTACTGTACACACCGAAGGGTTCAGCTACTCAGGGCGGCTGAATCATCTGCTCAATTGCAACTCGCTCCCATTCATTCACCAGCTCAACTGGAATCTGCACTACTACCACCTTTTGCAAAAAGATGGTCCCGATCAGAATTACGTAGACGTCAAGGACGACTTTAGTGATCTAGAAGAGAAAGTTCTTCACTACCTGGCATATCCGGAGGAAGCACAGAAGATCATCGCAAACCACATCGCAACATTCCGGGAGCATTATCTCACCGCAGACGCTACATCTTGTTATCTGCGAAGGCTAGTCCATGAGTATGCTTCTGTAGCGTTTACGCCCGAGACTACTAGATCGAACATGAATGGCACAAATGAGCTGCGAGGCCGTGATCTTGAGACATTTTTCGCCAGACCAGAAGACTTCAAAGAGCCGTGAAACTAGATTCTGGACATTGCGGACATCAAGAATTGGCTACGTACCTCTCGTGGGCCTCGTACGACAGATTGCGAAGTAGGCACGCATACGAGGTGACGTTCAGCTCGACGCACTGAGACTTCGACATGGTCGACTCTAATTGCAGGAAGTCATGGACAGAATTGGAATGGCTCTCCCAGAGGTCCAGCTCCGGGAAAACCGTACGCTATTTGAACAATCTTGATCCTCGTGTCAGCTGGGGCCACGATTTGGGGACGTCATGAGGCTTTTGGCTCTTCGAAAGAGCTTTCATGGCCCTGATCTGGATCAGCGTGCCTCGTGGTCGCCATAAGAAGGCAACAGAGCTTTCACAACACAGAGGATCATCACAGAAGGAATAGTCAAGAGCAACCTCGCTGACTATTGTTTGTACACTTCAGATCACAGCTTTCAAACAAATCACGCACTGCTATGGGCACGACATGTTCGCATCGCACATCTCAACCCGTGCGCCACTGCTATCACGAACGTGTACATCTACCCTGCAAAGGAACCACAATTGAACTCTACAAGTAGCCTCCATCCCCAAACATGCTATCATCAATGCCCAAAACGCATCCGTACACTACGCCGTCAATCATACTGATCCGAATTTGCTTGCCACTCGTTACCAACATTCAGCCCTGCTCATCGACCCTAATATCTACATCAACACTCGCTCCTGCTTCTGCCAGTCGCTTGGTTGAGGATGGTAAGAAATCCTCGTCTTCTCCAGCGGGACATCGCCAAAGGTGCCATGCACCGACATGCTCTTGCGGCGCTGGCCCATGACTCCAGAGTCAAGCTTGTAGCCCAGCTTGATACTGTCGTCAGGCTTCTGCATAAAAAGGTCTTCTGCCATTTGTCCTAGCTCCTGCTCGCTCTTCTTGACCATGTAGTAGGCCAGTACAAGGGTTCGGTGGAACCACGCAAGCACGAAACCGCGATACGTCGGGGGCATTACAGTCCAGATATCAGCGGCGTCTTGCAGGCCAGTATACTCTTTGAGCATCTGGGTCGCGAAATTGATGAGCAGGCCCATAGTGCTGCGAGCAAGAACTGCCATGCTCTGGAAGTCGTGCGATAGGTTCTGCACCAATCTGTCTCGAATCACGATCGTCTCGGGGTATTCTGCGTAATTGATCTCGCTGGGCATGGCTGTGGCCGGCAGGCGGAAGGATCTTCGAGCCTTGATGATCGCCTCGCGAAAGTCTTTGCACTTGATCGAGAATCTGGTAGCATGTAAGCTTGGGCTGACGATAACCTCCTGCTTAAAACGCGCCGTAGCTGCTTTCCACCACTCTCGTTCACCCTTGTACTGGACACGAGCGCGACGGTCATGCACGATGGCGATGCGAACAAAATCAGTATCGCTGTGCAGAATCTTCTGCTCGCACTGGGGGCATTTCGCGGCCTAACAGTCTTCTTCCGACATCGCGCACATCAAGTGAGTCTCGTTGCACATGAACTGGTGGCCACATGGGAGCTCGAAGATGTCTTGTTCGTCGTCAATCATGGTACGGCGAACACCTTTCGCACTCATACGGATCCTGAGGACGTTGTTGACGGACTGAAGTGGTGCGCTATCAAAGAGAGATTCGCACCCAAAGAGATCAAAGTGCGCAACTTGTAGATCGTGCTTCTTGACGCGCTCAAGTACACGAAGGTACGAGAAGTCCGTTGCACGGTTGACATGCGACTCGAGGAGCTTCACCCAGCCGACTTGGGCGCCCTGAGTACGAATCTCGCTCCACTCTGCTGCACTGACTTCAATCGATTGAACTTCTTCTGCGAACAGTGGATTGGGCGAGGAGGTCACCCAGCGGGTCTTGAGCTGGAAGCGATACGTCGGCGTAGTCTGCAGGTCAGTGGCAAAGTATGATACGACGTTCAGCGTGCTGAAGCCGGGCGCGAGCGTCAAGCGCTCTACCATCGACTCGAGAAGATTCTTTTGCTCAAATGTAGGTATTGCGGCATGAGCAACATCGGCACGAGTTGGCAGCCTCACCATTACATCCGGGAAATTGTGCTCGAAAAAGGCGCCTTTCTTCGGCGGCTCACGCTGCGCTGCGTTGCAAGGAACTTCGAGTGCGACATCAGCGCCTTGTGGCATGAGGTCGAAGCAGGGAAACACGACAACGAGCTGGTGGTGTTTTGTATTTGGGCCCATGTTGCGCGCTGTCGGTGGCGAGTCTGAGGTGACACGGTAAGACTCGAACGCGCTTGCGAGATCGTCCATGTTGATTTGGGCGCGAGCAGCGTGCTCGACATCCAACATGTTCAGCTGCGCGCCGAACTGGGCTGCGAGGCTGTCCATGGTGCCGGTGTTGGAGACTTAGTGAGTGCTTGGGTGCTGTCCGACGTGCGTAGGAGGTTGTGCCGTGTTCTAAGCCTTCGGCGAGTTTGTCGAGTGAGAGAAGAGAAGGGCGGCGTTGGAGAGGCTGCTTATGAGAGGTCCAAGCGGGTCGAGTCGCTTCACTTGCACCATCCAGCTACCGTCGAGTGATCCCGCAGGTGAACGGTCACGCATATCCGTGACCATGTCTGCACGCTAAACAGCAGCACCGTTGGACAAAAACTGTCGGGTTCGGAACATCGTCTGTGGCCCCATTGTAATCGTATGCAGAAGACAGTCATCTTGCTTGATCGATGCTGCCCTGAGTGGGCACGGTGTGTCGAGCTTTGAGCTGCTCCCGGCAAGTATTATACCGATGAGTAGTGTCTGAGTATTCTTTCTGCAAACGTTTGCAGCATCCACAACTTAATGGGCCAAGCCAGTGCGCTACGGCATCGCTTACTCACAGAGTTGGACATTCTTATGCTCGCGTGCCGTGCGCTAGAAGATCGTTGTTCTGAGCTCACTGGGCTGCCGTATGAAGCCAACGTCACAACTTGGTTGGCCAGCGTCGCTGATGTCAACGCTGGCTTTTCGAGAGCACCTCATAACATTGTCATGAGCGAGTCCGGCGTGGACGAAGATGAGGATTCGGAAAGAGGGGTGGACATATCCCAAAGAAGGTCCTCTGCCCACATCTTACCGGCCCAACCGGCTTTGGAGACATTTGAAAACAAAGGAGGTGTGTCAAAGGGACGAGATGTGTGAGTTTCAGCGTGTCAAGTGTGATTCGTACTGATGAGATGGAGCACTAAACCTCAAGGAAAACACGAGACGCATGTTGCAAGTGCGTTCGGATGCAGAATAAAGTGTGGTCTCTCGTGCCTGCCAACAGCTTCACTCACGGTATGCGAAGGCCATCCGTTAGCGTGAGTCATCTTGCAGCCAATTAGAACGAAGCTTGGCATTCATTTCGGTCAATCTGTTCACGACATCATGCATCTCTGCTTGCGCCTTTGCCCCTAGAAGAAGGGAGCTGACTGAACCGATACGGCCTACGAACCACATTGCTACCACTTGCCGGCCACCTTGCTCTCAATCATTCTGATGTTCTGGCATTTGTGCCGATTCCACGCATTGACGTCACCAGGTGCTTTTCCTGTTCCTGCATGGAATTCCTGAATCGGCCCTCGCTCCCCATCACTCCTCGCACAGAGTCGTGGTGATGTAACGACGCGTATATTGCAGGTACATTGGCCATTGACACGCGTTGACGCCTCGTAGATCATCCACCGAGATGGCTGGTATGGGCAGGTCTTACCTTCTTCCCTTGCACTCTATTGTTGCCCTCCATCCTCTTTAGTTGATTTGTAGCTAGCTAGCAGCGAACATGGCAGAAGACAAGCAGCAGCAAGCTTCCAAGCGCAAGAATGGTAAGCACGCGATGCACTCTTACCACAGAGCCATCTATTCTCTGACACCTTCCACCAGTGCTCGGTCAACCGCTCTCTTGGTTTGCAAAGGGCGAAGGCTACTACAAGGATGGCTACTGTCACCACGCAGCTTCGGAAGACAAGCAACCACGAGGCAACTACTCCATCGCGGCCACTCTGACCCACTCTTTCCTGCAATCCGAGTACGGCGACGACAAGCCCTATAAAGGCCATTCCGCCGGCCAGAAAATGTGCCTCTCTGCGCACGACTTCAAGAGTGCCGTGAGAGAGATGGGTCCGGATACTGGGCCCAAGGTCGATTTGAGTGCGACGGACGAAAGGGCATTGGAGGTTGTGAGCTTAGACTTGTTGAAAAATTATGCTGTCAAAGGAGCGTCGAAGAGTGAGAACAAAGGTGCGGAAGGTGCGCAGGGTAGTGCCAGACAGGGCGGAGGAGCACAAGGTGTGAAGGTGAAAGAGAGTAGCCAGATCGGAGGAGACCAGGGCCAAGGCTCCAGAGACAAGAGTCAGAATGTAAAGACGGACGCGAAGCCGGAGGGAAGTGGTGGGCAGAAGGGTTGAGGGAGATCCAACGTCAAGAGACGGACCAAATCGTACATTGGTCGCAGCATTACTACAGCGAACTATTTCTTTCGGTTAGAAGCTTTGGAGTGCGTTTGATCACACTGACGTCCAAGCAGATACGGATCAACGAATCATTCCTTCCATCTCAGCAGGTTCCGCAGAATTGGAATTCCAATTCGTGGCTGACGGACGACTGAGCGCAGAGATAGGGAAGCACGCAGCCTAGGTCTTCGCAACGTTCTCCGCGGGTCGCAGTAAAACGAGACGCCTGGAGCTCACAAAATATATCGCTCTCAACGACTTCTCCAGACCTGCTTAACCACACTTACCCACCCGACGATCTTTCTCCGCGGATTCCTGCATTATCCCAGTCGTTCGGCAGATAAACGACAGTGGGCAGACTGGAGCGAGTCGTCTTATCTCCTTGATATGATACGGCCCATACGGGTGAACAAATGATAAGGCCTGCAGCTAGCGTCGCTTGGCGTTATGGCTTGGGAGATAAGTCCGCTACGCTGCTTGCACGCACCGCTGGAACAAAGCGTAACCTGAGCCAAATGCTTCTTTCGAGTAGTCTGGGCTTACGATGGCGCAGTGATCGAAAGCAACACCGCGGGAGAGGATCAGCGGAGATGTTACGCTCGAAACGGCGCCACGATGTTTGTTTTACTTGGCGGAAGATATGGGCGCATTCAATGCGGTGATAAAGCATGGTTGCTGTGCTGTTTTGCACGTTGCAAGGCAGTTTGCATCAACGTAGCAGGTCACCGTCAAGATGATCGCGATATCGAGCTTGTGGAGCGCTCCAACGATCAACCCTATTAACCAGAAAGCGCGGAGTATCCCTGTCCTGAACCCGGTCAACAAGTATGGCAGGGTGTTCTTCTTCTCCTGGTTCGGCTTCTTCATTGCGTTCTGGTCGTGGTAAGTTAGGAAATGTCGTCACTGCATAGTGGTGTTGCAAAGCAGAACCGACCGCTGACTCCAACCCCAAGGTACGCTTTCACACCACTGCTCAGTCTGACGATTCGAGCCAATCTCAACCTCACGACGGAACAAATCGCAAATACCAATATCGCCGCATTGACAGGCACGCTCCTGGTGCGTTTCGTAGCTGGACCGTTATGTGATCGATTTGGGCCACGATGGACATACATCATTATCTTGCTGGCCGGATCTATTCCCACTGCGATGGCCGGCCTGGTCAACAACTGGCAAGGTCTTTTGGCATTGCGCTTCTTCGTTGGAATTCTCGGAG
This sequence comes from Cercospora sesami, assembly GCA_013365235.1. NCBI lineage: Eukaryota > Fungi > Ascomycota > Dothideomycetes > Mycosphaerellales > Mycosphaerellaceae > Cercospora > Cercospora sesami. The sequence continues at coordinate 9,876 of JAASLG010000708.1, forward strand.
GGACGTTCGTACCTTGCCAGGTTTGGTCCACGGGATTCTTTGACAAGAATGTGGTGGGATCTTCCAATGCGTTGATTGGTGGCTGGGGCAATGCTGGTGGTGGAATCACTTACTTCTTGATGCCGGTCATCTATGACAGTGAGTGTCATCAGTTCCTCCAAATACTTCAGTGGAAGATGACAGCTGACTTATATCGTAGGCCTTCGCGAAGATCAAGGTCTGAGCTCGAATGTCGCATGGCGCGTCGCGTTCATCGTCCCTTTCATCCTCATCGTCTCCACGGCTGCTGGCATGCTCTTCCTCTGCGACGACACTCCAACAGGTAAATGGAGCGATAGACACGCTGCTGCAGAACAACTCCAACAAGGAAGAGTCGTCGACATTCCTGCCACACCAAGCGATCGAAGCACTCACTCCAACGACAACCAAGAAAAGAAAGGAGAGAAAACAACAGACCTCGAACAGCACTCCAACACCCACGATGTTCAAATCGGCCAGACGATAGACATGGCAAAAGGCGAGGTCGTCGTAGCTCCGACCCTGAAGAACACCCTCCGCATCCTCACCTCGCCTCAGACTCTCTTCCACTGCGCAACATATGCCTGCTCCTTCGGCGGCGAACTCGCCATTAATTCCTACTTGGGAGCATACTACCTGAAAAACTTCCCTACCCTCGGCCAAACTGGTGCAGGTCGCTGGGCTGCAATGTTCGGTCTTTTGAACGTCGTCACCAGACCACTGGGCGGAATCATCGCGGACATTTTGTACAAATACACTTCATCCCTCTGGGTCAAAAAAGCCTGGATCGTTTTCGTAGGAATTGTATCGGGAGCTTTTCTCATCGCGATCGGATTGACGGATCCGACGCAGGAGAGCATGATGTTTGGACTTATCGCCGGTATGGCCGTGTTTCTCGAAGCAGGAAATGGAGCTAATTTCGCTCTGGTACCGCATGTGCATCCACAGGCAAATGGAGTTTTGAGTGGGATTGTAGGTGCGGTCGGGAATTTGGGAGGTGTGATTTATGCGATTGTATTTCGGTATCACGGGACGGATTATGCGGAGAGTTTTTGGATTACGGGTGTCATGGTTATTGGGTTGAATTTGGTGCTGTGTTGGGTGAGACCTGTGCCGAAGGGGCAGGTTGGGGGGAGGTGATGTACTTTCCCGGAGATGGGTTCGGTATGAAATGATTGTGATGATAGAGATACATGCATATGATTGATTCTACAACTGGTTGAGGCTGGGGCCAACAGAATGGTAGCACACTCTTCGTGAAGCCTACCATCTCCGGTGCTGTTTTCTAGAGCCCTGTTCGTCCCTGCGTCGGAGTTGGCTGTGCTGATTCTCCAAAGTCGACATGCTTTAGCTTGTGTAGGAACCATAGTAAGTATTGAGGTCGCGTGTTGCTCGTGAAGCGCAGAGCCGTGCTTGGAATGCGTATCGCATGTGCTGCAATGTGGTTACTGTAAAGCGTTAGCGATTTTTCGTCTCCATATCGTTCGACCTCTCGATGCCCGGAACACTGCAGACGTGAGAAGTTGGAGGTTGTGGCGTCTTCATGATACAAGCATCTTCATGGTAACATTTCCGCAGTAGCAGTGATAAACGTACACGGTATCTCGCACATGTCATGGTTCATGGTCCCATTCGTCTTCTTCTTTTTCCGTTTCTTTCCATCTCATCGCATCGCGCCTCAGAAAGTGATCCCCCTTCTAACCTGAATTGCGCCTTGCATGCATCGAACTCATCTCATTTCCCGTCACCTCCACATCTCATCTCTTTCGCTGTCTCCATGCAACCTGTGCAATGTTTCTACACGATCATCTGCGCAACTCCTTGTCCACCCAATGTCTTGCTACTCTGGAACTCCTGCCCCTTGAATCCGGCCAAAGCATAGAACAACGCTGCGATGAGCAGTACGATGGCAGCTGCGATCAGACTCGTGGCTCTAGCGATGATGCTGAGCCATTGAATGATAGACATGATGGCGTAGATGCCGGCGCGCATATAGTTGGTCGCGAATCGGCGGATGAATTCATCGAACTTCGGCGAGGTCGGGCAGATTCGGAGGAGGAGAGGGACTTCGATGAAGAGTATTATGAAGGAGCAGACTCTGTATATGCATTAGCGGATGGTGGAAGGGTGGAAGGATAGGGGTATGGTGGGCTGATGTACAGGCAGATTACGCTGAAGACGATAACCCAGTGGAAGTTGAAGATGTTGGCGATGCCCAGGGCAAAGCATAGGATCATGGCAATGATGCCCGTCCTGAGAAGAGTCAGTCCTGCATGAGGTGGTGATGTGGTGGTGTTGTGCGATTACCATTGGCCATATATACCTGATTAAGTTGCCTGATCAGTGTGTGCTGTAGTCTGCAAGTGCAATTACGGATGGACTCACTGAAGTTCCTTGATCGGAACTCATCGGCGATAGTCATTCTGTCTGTGTGCTGTTGCTTCTCTTCTGCTGCTCCTGGCGCAAGTTGTGGACGATGTCGAGCCGGATGTTTTTTGGTCGTAGGCTCCGGCTTATTGACAGCTTTACCGGAGGACGAAGCTCAGTCTGATATCTGTGGCAGGAGTGGAACAGGCTGCCAGGTGAAGGAGGCAGTCGTAATGAGCAATGGCGGTGCTGGAGGAAGGATGGAGAGGGCTCGGTGGATTGTGCCTGCCTGGAGTTTTAAAGAGACGGGCGAGTGAGCAGTTGCTGGCTGAGTGAAGCTTGCGCAAGACGAACAACACGCCGAGCAAGCGCTGATCTTGGCTGCCTTCGGCCTCGTCGTCAGGGTCCACTCTTGTCAGCTCCACTTCTCCACGTGGTCGCATTGAGCCCGGCTGACTAAGTCCGCATTTCGCCAACCATAGAAACATGCCAACGACTTCCCTTTTCCTATGCCTCACCCTCCGCGACTTTCGATCGCACACCTGGAGGAACCTGCATGATCCAGAATGGACGAAGTGACCAGAGGACAGATCAGGGGAGCATGGAGACGCACAGCCAAGCGTTTCGATTTCACGACTATTCAGGACTGTATCTCTGCCTTTTGTTTCCAACTTCATGAGGGATAGACGGCTGCATTCACTCAGGATAAGCACAAGCGCCATATATCTGGAGCATTTCGCAACCTCCTGTGCCCTCAATCACGAGCAAACGTCCTCAATGCTGAGTCCTCCGTTTCTCGCACCGTGTTGTTCATGCGCATCAGTATCTATCGTCTGGGGCACCAAAGCGATGAACTTGGCCCTTAAGTGCCAACTCGTCGTGTAGCTCGACGAATGCTGGAACCGATTCCGGCCGATTATGTTCGTCCCTGTATCTCATTGAACCGCCGATGATGAGCAGAACCTCCTGAGCTCGGGTCATCGCAACGTTGGCCCGACCGGAGTCGGCCATGAAACCTGATTGTGTATCAGCACATATTGCGAAGGCTCAATGTGTGGCATCCGGCTTACCAAGATGATCAGCTGATTGCAGGCAGCCATCAATGATGACCACCATGGCCTCCTGGCCTTGTGCAGCATCTATGGTCAGGACAAGAGGGTACCACGACTTGTCTTTGATGCGGCCAGCTTCTCTCTCTGCTTTTTGATGCTTGCGGAATTCCTCTTCGTAGGTGTTGAGCTATGCAAAGGTCAGCATGTAGGCCTTCAGAGACGTTTAAAAGACAACGAACCGCATGAGTGTAGCCAGCGATAAGCATAACCTCCTTTTGTGTACGCTTCCCGAAGTGCTCCTGGAACTTTAGAAAGATCTTGCGCATGAACAGAGAAATGTGCTTGGGAATCGCGAGCGAGCGCTTGTCCTTCTCGATCATTCCGCGTGGCATTTCGCACCAGTGCAGTCGGGCCTGATGCTCGGTTGCCTCTTTTAGGTATCGTGCAGCTTTCTCTTCATTGGTAAAGGTACTGGCCATAATGCGGTGAATGGTGTCGCGTAAACCGGGCTCCACTCTCTCAAGGTCCCGTCTCGTAGAGGGCGCGTTGATGACCGTGTTGTCATAGAAGACTCGACTCACGAAGCCGGCAATGGACTCATGCTATCTCTCGTCAGCATAAGTCAACCATAGAGTGTCTGCTGCACAAACCAAACGATGCTGAATCGTCAAGGGGCTGCTTGGGAACCCTTGGCGAAGTAATCGACGCATCAACGACATGCTCAAGCGATCATAATATTGATTGTACTGGACATCTTTGTTCGAGCAAGTATTGATCGGCCCAAGTTGCCTGTGAAGATGTCAGCAGTCTGTGTGAGACCCAGTATGGGGAGACTGACCTATCATCGCCGTAGAAGACCACAAGATCCGGCTTTTTGGGTCGACCAGGCGAAGTAATGGTGTTCCAGATCGCAGGCTCAATCTCCTTTGCTGCTTCGTCAATGAAGATGCCGAAGCACGTTGTCTTGTCCGCCACGGGGGAGCATATATCCTTATCTCCATACATTTCTTCGGCTTCTGCGAAATGAACCATTTCTTTGCCGCGGACATTGCCGTTGGTGGTCAGTAAGATCTTGGTGACCCCGATGAGGTGGCCTTTGCACGCGTCGTAGACGCGCTCGAAACGCTCACGCTCTTTGGAGTCGCGCCAATTCACGGAGCCTTCCTCCACCTTCTTCATGTAGATGCGCATTTCCTCCCAGACATTGATCAGTTCCTTCTTGTCGCTGGTAACTGAAGTGTCATACCTGAAGATTCCATTTTTCGCCTCGTCAAGCACGCCCTTCTCAACGGACATATCGAAGGCGTCCACCTTCTGACACATCTTCTTGAAAATCAGTTCTTGGAGAGAAGTAACGTTTCCCCCTTGGTGTCCCGCTCTCTTGTAGAAGGCTTGCTCTCGAGTGAAATCTTTGATCTTGAAGCCTCTGGACGAAGGGTACAGCCGGTGGATCCGCACATCTTTCATGCCACACCTCTCAGCAAAAGGTCGCAGTTGGCGCACTTGATGATCAGCGTTCGCATTGGCGGTCGTTGTGCACAAAGCCCGGCCGCCCAGCTCCACAAAAAACATGGCTTGTGCAGCATGTACGGTGGACTTGCCAGTCCCGGCGGGTCCGCTGATGAGTTGTAACCTCCCTCGAGCGCGGCGCATGTCCTTTAGGGCTTTCCACTGCGACTCGTTCCAGTCATTGCATTTCTCAAGCCACTCTTCTGCCTCTTCGATCGTGCGCCTGGGCACATCGAGACCGGCCACGAAGTCAATCTCTTCCAGATCCTCATGTAACTGATTCTTCAGAATCAACTGCCATTCCGCGAATGGCTTTGAGCAGATCTTTTCCGTGGCGGCGAGGAGGGAGTCGTAAAGGAAACATTCCTTGTGCGGCCGCAGTTTCTCAACGCGGTGGTAGCGAAACACGGCAGCATCTGGATCCTGCAAGTGACCTCTGAACAGTGCATAGTCGTGGGATGTGACGACGAAGAATGCGTCGTGTTTTGGCAAACCCATTCGTGTAGTGTCGTGATATGCTCGAATCGCGACACTCCGCTCATAATCATCAAGCTCAGTGTCCCATCTCCACGGTCCGTCGATCAGAATCTCGATCTCCATCTCTTTTGGTAGTCTGAGATGCTTGTCTTCGCCTGTTCCGCCCAGGGTCTTCATCTCTGAATCGAAATTCATTGCCAGTACAACAAATCCGTGAGTGTGGAAGAGAGCTACCTGATGGTCCTGGCATCTCGCAAAAAGTTCCAGCTCCTGCTGATGTTCGTGGCATGAAACAATATGAGTTGTCAAGAGCTCAGCGCGAGCATGAGCAATTGAACTGAAAGAGTCACCACTCCTCAACGGTGTCATAGGCCATGGATTTGCAGCCTGCATGAGATCGTGAATTTTGGTGAGGTCCTCAGGACTCTCCGGAAAGTTGCTGAACTCCGGCCTTCCAATGGATGGGAGAAGAGGACCACAGCCTCCAGGCAGACGATCCATCATTTTGTAGA
>JAASLG010000710.1:0-15363 GCA_013365235.1 Cercospora sesami
GCACATTTCGCACAAATACACGTCGCACATCACTCACCAACAAATGGATCCGTGCAAAGACGAAGCACCACACGAAGCTACAGCTGACCGCGTCTCGAAGGGCTGGAACACCTGGGCAGTTGTATATACGGGGGTCTTCACAGTACTTCTGCTTTGGTGCAGCGCATGGTCGGCGTACTACGCCCGGAAGCAAGACAAGGCCCGCCAGGACCCAGACAAAGTCGAAGACAACATCGCGACTACAAATGCTTGTATCCGGCAGTTGACTACGAATGTTGACGCTCTGGTTACCAAAGTGAGTGCCTCCTTGTCTCACGCATAATCTGAAGCTAATGATCAGTAGCTCGATGCTCTGAACGACAACATCGGCCTGATCGCAAGTGCATACTGCAAAATGCACGGCATTGCTCCAGACACAGCTCCGGGTCCAGCAGATCCGTCGGTGCAAAGTACTCTGCGGAACCGAAAGAATGAGTAATGGCAGGATTGAAGATGGCAACATAGTCACAGGTCATCAGATACATATATGCGCTAGCTCATTACGGGCAGAAGGTGTCATTGGGAGCGTTCAGGGCGCGAAGAACAAGCGGTTTCGGGAGCACTACAGGTCTGAGAACATTATCGCCAATGCTGTTATCATCGGTACTTCATAACAAATGGGATGACAGGAGATCGCGACCAAGACGCATGTGTACAGTTTTCCATGTGAAGGGTGGCCAAGGCATTGGGACGAGGAATGCCCATTGGCAGTAGCTCAATGCTTCATGATTATTTGTGTTTTGATCCTGATGCATCTGACCCCCTTCCTACGTCCCAGCAAGCTTCAGTCCATAGACCTCCGGTCTGAACCACTCCGCCAACAGATCCTGCAGCACTTCCTGTGCCAACCTCTTCGCCTGCTCCGAGTTGTCGCTCTTCCCTTCAATGTATAGCTTAATCTTTGGCTCCGTCCCAGATCCTCTCACAGTAAACACCACATTCTCCAACTCGCAAGTAATCATCTGCGCACTAGCATCAACCGGTAAGACGGGCTTATTATCAGGAGTTCCACTATCATATCCAATTGTCAAGTCCCTCCATCGCAAAATCTCACGCTTCCCAAGCTTGTTTGGTCGAGACCCAGCATCCAACTTCCGAAATTCATCGAAAGCCCGATTCGTAACTTCCGGCGCGGGCGAGATAAGGTATGTATTCGCATCCTCAAAATACCCATACGTCTGATACAATTTCTGAAGCTTCTGCCAAGGCGTCATACCTTGCTTTTTCCATCTTTGCCACGCGGTAAGGAAAACTGCAGCTGCGGCGATCCCATCTTTGTCCCAGACAACAGTGGGGAACATGAAGCCGATGGCTTCTTCGAAAGCGAAGGCGGGATCATAGCCTTGTTTTTGTAGGTCTTGTGCGACATTGCCGAGCCATTTGAAGCCCGTTAGAGTGTCTTGGAAGTGAAAGCCTTCTTTTGCGGCCATGCTGGCTAGCATGCGGGATGAGACTGTGGAGGCGAGCATTGCTAGTTTTGCTTTGTCGCCTTTGTAGGTTTCGAAAATGTGGGAAGCAAAGAGGATGCCGATTTGGTTTCCTGTGAATTGGTGGTATACGCCTTTGGAGATCCGCTGTGCAAAGGAAAATCGATCAGCGTCTGGGTCGTTTGCGATGATGATATCGGTATCATTTCTGTTGGCTTCTTGAATCGCCAGATCGAGTGCTCCTTTCTCTTCTGGGTTCGGGAAAGGCACTGTTGGGAATTCCGGATCGGGTTCTGCTTGCGCCTTTACTTCTCGCATGAAGTGTCCTCGGAACCACAGCATGTAAGCGATTTGCTTCATCATGGTCAGTCCAACGCCATGCATTGCTGTATATGTGAAAGGCATGGCTTGCTCGACAGATGGCAATGGCCAGACCAGCTCGCGAATATGGTCGAGATACGACTTTGCAGTCTCGGAAAACACATTTTGCACACGCTCGTGGCTATCGACCAGTTTGGTATCCCAAGTCAAGATCTGCTTGACATTATCGATAGCTTTGGCGATTCCGGCATCGTGAGGCGGGATGATCTGGCCACCATTGCCCCAGTACACCTTGTAACCATTATCATTCTTTGGGTTGTGACTGGCAGTGACCATAACACCTGCAACTGCATTGTAATTCGTGACCGCAAACGGGACCATCGGTGTGTGGCAGATCTGGCCGAACCACAGGACTTTCATGCCTTTCTCGAGAAAAGTCGCAGCAGCGAGTCGGGCAAACTTCTCTGAGTTGTATCTCGCATCATACCCTACAGCGATGGCCAGCTCCTTAGGAGAACTGGGAGCATGTTGCTCGATGACATAGTCCGCCAGTCCTTGGGATGCTTGGAGTACGGTCAACGAGTTCATGTGGGCAAAGCCGGCTTTCATGGAGGATCGCAGACCGGCAGTTCCGAAAGCTATCCGCTTTCGTAGTCGAAGTTCTAGTTCTGCTTGATCATCCTTTTTGAGCAATTCCTCAATCTGGCTTCTTGTTTCGTGGTCTTTGTCTTGCTCAAGCCACTGGCGAGCAAGCTCTGCAGTGGACGCCATGGACGCGACAGACGCGGCAGAAACGCCTCGCCAGATTGTTCGAGATCAGTTCCTTTGGTCAGAGGAAGATTGTTGGTGATTGTCAGCATGAAATGCAGCTTTGGAGACACGTGAAGTTTTAGCTACCGCGACGGCGCTCGCCACGACCGTCTCGCAGTTCCAGCAATCATGACGTGTCGCAGCTCGCCGCCTTCAAGACTGGGCATGGACATGAACGGACGTTTCAATGATCAGACGAGAAAGTTGCTGTCGGCCAGTAGCTGCTGCCTATATCATCACACGCTTCTCAACACCTGCTCTCAACGTGTGAGCTCAAGAGCCAGGTTGTGAAATGACTGTGTTTGTCACACGGCTTGGCGGTGGTCAAATGTGGATTACAGACATATTTGTGGTTTCATAGGGATTGCACATGTTCTCATTCTATGCCGTGAGCCGGAGCACATTGAAGGCATGCACGACAGGATATGTGTGTTACTTTCTGCCCCGCACACGAAGAAGATACAAATCATGGAGATTGCCAAGCAATGCCCATCTCTAGGCAGAGCGGTGGCCAGAGCGGAATTGATTGTCTGCGATACCGCCTCTGGAGCCAATTCATCATCGTATTCCCAGACCGACCACTTCTTTCGATCCGATCGCGGCCGCAGAGGCCTCGTCGACTCACCGGTACTGCCGTGTTCTCTGCTGGAGTGTCCGGCCCATTCGGCCCGCAACTGGAACATATGCTGTGTATCACGCTCCGTTCTCGAGGCCCGCAACGCCGGCAGTCTTTCTCGAGTACCCAAATGCTGACGGAGCCATTGCGAGGCCTTACATACCAAGTTATGTAGCACACAAAGCTCACCGACTTCGGTATATCTCTCCACGGCATTCGAAAAGGGCTGCGGATGATCTGCGCGGAGAGAGAGAGAGAGAGAGAGAGAGAGAGTTCCTCTCTTGGTCATCTCGAAGGTGGTGACGCCTGGTTGATGATCGAATGTTCATAGTCCCAGGACATCTCGCCCACCAGAGTGGGATCTGGGACCGATATGTCGATACCCGCCGAGATCGTGCAGCAAGAGACAGCCTGGACCTCGTGGCTAGCGGTCAGCTCCCGGGCCCAAGACCGCATTCGAGAAGTCGGAAGCGAACGATTTGGCCGATATGCGTGCGACCATGTCTTAGTACTGCTCGGTCGCGCCCCTTGCTGTCACAAAGGTGATGTCGGTTGGTCGACGTGGCTGTGGACGCACACCGCCGGAGTGCCACGTCAAGATTGCCGCTTGCGCTCGGCACTCGGAACTCTGTTCGCTCTCCCGTGACCTCATCCGCTGCACGCTGCGAACTCTCCTGGTCGTGCAGCGACCGCGACCCTCTCAGTTCACGTTGTGCAATGCATCTTCGTGGTCGACCAGAGTTCGCGGTGAGGTGATGTTGCTGCTCATCATGGCGAGGTTGCACAAGAACCGTCGTATGTCGGAAACTAGACCCACAACCGCCTCCGGATGCTGCTAAACGACACCTTTTCCAGCAACATGGAATCTTCACCTCCCATCCTGCCAGGATCTTCAGCCTCCGCCCGACACACTTCACTGGGACAGCCCTACCACCTTGCACTTCTAGCTTCGAACCATATCCGCGGCCTGCAGTTCTTGGTCTAAGTTCCGAAGCTCTGGAAGTCGTGGACAACCACTCACCTGCGGCCACTCACACGCCGCCCGTGGCAGCAACGCCACGCAGTGACAAGGAGCGTGGGCGGATCGACACGCAGCGCTGGCGAACGAGTACATCGCCGTGTATCTCCCATTTTGGGTATAGAGCACGCCATACACCCAATCACAACATCCCAGCAAGCACTGCTTGACCGCATTGTTCCGGGAAACATAGTTCTATCGAAAGAAGGCAAAGCTTCGGAAGCGGCTGCATGCCTTGGATGATATCAGAGCGTCTGCTCAGACGCCTTCCTTGTAGGTAGTGTCTCCATTCGCCCACTTCCTGTATCACCACCACTAGCGTTCGATCCTCCTGTGAATGGAGACGTTACGGCATGGTGTCACGGGACACCACATGCAAAGCTACTCACCTCGTGAACGAGGTGAATCGGCGGTAAAGGGATTGTCAACCTTATGAGATCCTGCGCTTGTTCGATGTGACTTGACAGCTACCTCAAACTACCAACGAGCATCATGGAACCTGTTCACTACAAGGATGACGTGAAATCAGAGAAGAAGCTTATTCCTTCTACAGTCACTCCTTATGGTCAGCATTATTCACAGTTGCCCACCGAGGATCCTTCTACTCCAGCAGCGAACAATGCACCAAATGCAGCACGGCCGGGAACAAACTATGCACGCATACGAGACGAAGATGATCGGGAACTTGCTCGCATAGGTTATGAGCCGGTAAATTTTGCTCGATCGCCAATTGAATGTCACGCTGACCAATCGCAGGAGCTCAAACGTGAGTTCGGCAGATGGTCTACACTTTCATACGCGATATCAATCCTCGGTGTGCTGGGTTCCCAACCTGCTACCTATGGCGTGCCCATCAGTCTCGGAGGACCATCGACCGCCGTCTGGGCATGGTTCATCGGTTCTATCATGGCATACATGATCGCAAGCTGTGTAGCTGAGCTTGTGTCAGCATATCCGACTGCTGGTGGCATGTACTTCGTGCCTGCGAAAATTGTACCACAGAAGCACCTTCCCATTTGGACCTGGATCATTGGGTGGTGCAACTTTCTTGGTCAAGCTTGCGGAGTGGCATCGATAGCATATACTTTAGGTCAGATGACGCTGGCCATGAGGAGTATCAGATCGAGACTGGTTGATGGGGCCTATGAATTCTCGCCGTAAGTCGTGCATCCGCATTTGTATGGCTGTATTGCTGACCCTTTGCAGACAACCATACCAGATTGTGATCATTGCTCTGGGCATGCTCGTTGTGTTCGGAGTCATCTGCTCGCTAACAACAAAAGGATTGCATCGATTGATCATCTGGTTCGCGCCGATCAATATACTGGCTACCATTGGCATCATTATCACACTACTTGTGATGACTGAAGACAAGCGCGATGCGAGCTTCGTCTTCATGGATGTCAGAGATGGATCTGGCTATGGCTCCAAAGGCTTCTCGTTCTTGCTTGGATTCCTGAACGTTGCTTGGGTCATGACCGACTACGACGGCACTACGCACATGTCCGAAGAGACGCACGACGCTGCAATTCGTGGCCCTGACTCGATCCGCTGGGCAGTAATCATATCAGGAGTGCAGGGCTTCGCACTAAATGTCGTCTTCACCTTCTGTCTCACAGAAACCTACATGGACGATATTGTTGGATCGCCAACCGGACTCCCAATCGCACAGATTTTCCTGAACGCTGCTGGCAAAGATGGAGCAACTGTCATGCTCTTCTTTGTTATGCTTATTCAATTCTTTACCGGAGCATCAGCAATGCTTGCCAACTCACGCATGGCATATGCTTTCGCGAGAGACGAGGCGTTACCGTTGTCGAACATCTGGAGTAAGGTAAACGAGACGACAGGGACACCTGTGTACGCTGTCTGGTTTGTGGTAGGCTTTTGCGGCTGTCTGAACCTCATCGGCATTGGATCGACACAAACAATCACGGCCATCTTCAATTTATGCGCACCATGCCTGGACCTCAGCTACATTGCGGTGATACTGGCTCGCCTGATCTACGAGGATTCGAATACTTTTGTCCCTGGCCCTTACACATTGGGGAAATGGTTGCCAACCAAGCCTCGGAGCATCATCGCGATCAGTTGGGTTCTGCTCATCAGCGTCGTGCTTTTCTGCCCGACAACCATACCTGTCACAGCAACGAACATGAACTATGCTGTTGTTGTGGCGGCAGCCGTTGCAGCCTTTGCGCTCTCTTGGTGGTTCTTAGGTGCCAACAAATATTATACCGGACCCCGACTGCGGAAGTTCGAAGACATCGGAAACGTGCTTCCCATGCCGCACGGTCAACCAGATCAGGAGTCCCAAGCTTCCTCGATACCTGTCTCGAAGCCGCCAGCGTACTCGGGTCCACGTACAAGTAGCGATGGAGGGTCAGGATCGCCAACGGAGCGGACTCCTCTCCAAGGAAGCGCCAGTGCGAGATACGATGATTCAAGTGCCAGCTAATTTTCTCGAGCGCAGCCTGGGACAGCATCGACTGAATTTTGAAATGTACACAACTAACTCCACCGCTTCGTTGAACGGGTACACAAGACGATGTAGCACACAATCGAAGTACACGGACGCGAGTTTTTGACTCTCGGAATAGCTAGTCGCGACATTTCTCACAGTCAGCTTTCTCAAGCTCTCCTCTGACGACGGAACTGACTTGTACAGACAGTGACTCCATGTAAAAGCGGCAAGACTTCCGCCCAAGGGACTTCGGGCGAGCCATCTGCGAACACATATCTCAGCATCGGACCTACACTGTGCCGATATGGATGCCAAGACAGACTCAGGTGAATGTAAAGACGCACTTGCAACATTCGTGACGTCGATGACACGCACTGTATCAAAACCAGCCTTGAACTCGTTTGAGAAATGCCTGAGTCGGCTGCACAGCGATTGTCAATTTGATTGACGCAGAAGTGGTAGGTACTGTGCTGCGGTGCTTGAAATCCAACTCAAGTCCGCTCCTCAGGCAAGCGCTCCCTGACCCACGCGGCTACTCTGTTCACCTCTGCGCCACCAGGGACGACCCCGCTATCGAAGTCTCTGTATTGTCGCGGAATGCTATTGTCTTCTCTAGCGCCTTTGCTTTAGTAGAAGTTCAGATTTTGACATCGACACTCTTCCATCTTTGCTCTTGAACATATCTACCCGCATCCAATCTTATGCGCCTACCACTCCAAGGTCACTCGAACTAGAGGCTTCAACGTTCTGCGCTTCGAAGCTGCTGGCAGGTAAGTGTTGCTCGATGTCTACTGAGTGACAATACTAATGGTCATCAGCGATTCGAATTTGTACCATCCCCTCCACTTACTGCTCGATCTGTTTCCCCGACATCAGCGCTCGATCCACTACTGCATCATCCACATATTTCCCAGCTCGAGACATCACATCGTCGCCGGCGACAATGTATCGCCCACAACTCACCGTCGACTGTGTCCTTGCCCGGCTCACCAAGGAGTTGGCACAGACCTCACCGCTTCCTAGCACGCCAGCAACCGCACGCTCTATCGGCATACCAGCTACGAAGCTTATCAGCATTGAATACTCGCCCGTACCCGAGGAAGCACCCGAGCGAGACGAGCCCTTCGATTTCCAGGCCCTGCCACCTGAGCTGCGTAACAAGATCTATCATATCGCTCTCGCTCACGATGTGGCCCAGGGGATGCTGCCTAACACGACACTCCTGCGAACATGCAAGCAAATCCACGATGAAGCCTCTCTCCTGATCGAGACTCTGGGCCGGATCACTCTCAACGTGGAAGTTGGCGAGCATGGTACCCTGCAGGTGCGCGGCAACGTTCAAGGCGGCATCAAGGTCTTCGACAACTTCTCACCATTGGGCGAGTACTATGGCATTTTCCCCAACTACCTCCACCACTTCCCACAAGTGGACGTTTCCATGAAACTGGCAGACCAAGACGACAAAGACACCCCAAGCGACCTATACCTCCAAACCTTCGGCGCCGTCAACCGATTCCTCTTCAGCCTCGCCAACGAACTAAAATCCCAAACCCCTCTCCATCGACCAAGTACCCAGCAATGCAAACCCAACCTAACCATCAAAATCCACTCAACCTGTCTCGCCCTCGAGAACCGCAGCACCCTAGCCGAAGAACTCCTCTACCCCCTCGCCAAAATCCCTCTCACCTACAACCTCTCCATCCTGGAAAACTCCATCTCAGCCGAAACGCAAGACCTCCTCGCCGCCCTCCGAAGATCTCACAACCGCATCGGCTCAACCACTTGCCCAGAAGTCCACTACAACCTCCCAACCCAATGGACCCTCACCAAAACGCATCTCACTCTCAGCACCTACCTCAACCTCCAACCCAACCACCAACGCATCCGCCTCTCCAGAACAGCCCCTCACCGCACCGTGGCATTACTCCGGCTCACACATTTCGGTAAAGCGTGTTATCATTTGCTGGAATCGGTGATTGAGGATCGCGCAATTGTTTTCTCGCAGAGGAGTGAGAATCGGGTTTATGGGACGATGGTGACTTTGCAGCGTATTCTGCAGACTTTGGGGAGAGAGAGGGAATTGAGTGTGGAGGAATTGCAGGAGGAGGGTCTGGAGATTGAGATGGGGTTTGCGACGATGGTGGGGGATAAGTCGCCTTTGGCTTGATTGTGTGGTGTTGGTTCTGCATGCTGGGAGTGGGGCTATGGTTGTGGTGGTTTGATGTGGTACGGGATAATAGGTTGACATTTGAACGGAGGCATGAATGAGGCGCTTTGGTGCGATTTGATGGTTTAAGGGGCGTGAGCGATTTGATCTGAGATTTCCCTCGGCTCGCTCAGGATTTATGACTGATGATGGTGGTCCGATTTGCTGGAACTCAACCCTGCGTTGCGTAGAAGAGCGATGGGAGAAAAGCAACTGGTGATAGATTTTTCGGCTCCTGTCCTCTTCTCGAGCTGACGTAGCGAGCGAAAGTCTTGATTTCGGAAAAGTTCGGGAGCCTAGGCGTCAGCTGCATCATTTGCACGAAGATGATATGAGACATGAAAGTAATATAGGCGTCAAGCAGATGGTCATGAATTCGATGTAAGCTGCATGGAGACTAATCTGAGTCTCTACACGCCTTGCTGTTCGTCCCAAATCCCTTAGCCGTACGCCATGATTAGAAGGATGAAACCATCTAGAACACAAGCGCGGCACCCTTGGTCTTCTTGTCACCACTGCAAAAGAGTCAGTAAAAACTCCAGAAAGTGTTTCGACGATTGTGACGTACCCCAACTCGAAGTGCTTGCAACGCTTAAGAGCGAGCTGAGCCTTGGTCTTGCACTGAGTGCATTCTAATCGGAGCACGACCTTCTTGGTAGTCTTTGCCTTCTTGTGGAACACAGGCTTGGTCTGACCACCATAACCGGACTGCTTGCGGTCGTAACGACGCTTACCCTGGGCGAACAGGGAGGCCTATCGAGTATAAGCGACTGCTCTGGCAGCAGGAATCGCAAGAGCAACACATACCTTTCCAGCCTTGTACTGGGTGACCTTGTGCTGGGTGTGCTTCTTGCAGTCCTTGCCCTTGCAGTAGGTGCGGCGAGTCTTTGGTACGTTCACCTGTAGACATTGCGTGGTTAGCATTGTCGTGCTTTTACAGGGACGTCACGTTGAACGAGGTCAACGCGGCTCTCCGATGGAATTTCTTCCATCCACCTTCGCACCACGAGGGCGCAAAGGTGTTCCGCATATGGTATGTATCCTTTCCCCAGCCAGGTTGCTACCATCGACATTGCATTTTGCGACGCATGAAAGCGATGCGCATCGGGTTGACCGGGTCTGCCTCCTCTTTCCACCAACTCATTCCTCCTCTTGCGATACCATTGCGATTCGGAGAGCGGCGCCGTTCGTTCATCGTGGCGTGTTCGAGCGATTTCTTACCATCTTGGCGGTATTGCTCCGGTGTTGAGGTCGTTGGGTGGTGGTGGAAGTGCTGACGTTCTGTATCGACACCAGCGGGCAAATTCGATGTTCGGTGGGCACGTTTTGCTTGGCGTCACGGGATGGGCCGCACTTTCCCTGCTAGGCACAAACAGCAAGTGCATCCCCGCGACTTGCACGTGTTCTGGTCACGAGAGCAACATTTCAAGATGGTTATCTAAGAGCGGACAGAATGTGCAGTGAGCTATGGCAAGCAAACAGATGCTCCCAAAAGATTTAAAATCACTTCATACACATGACAGAGTACAAGTAAGTGAAAAAGAGAGATTTGAAATCTTGCAGAGCTGTACTTCCCTTCATGGCCACAAGGTACATGTACGCATGCCAAAATTATATGCTGCGTTTCGTTGAAACTTCATGGTATCATAGGCTGCATGACATTCCCACCACTCGCCGACAAGACCCGATGTCAAGCAACTGATCCGCGTCCTGTACGCCGACATATTCATCGCTTCGCCTTGGTATTTATGTTTCTCGTTGTCTTGATTTGCGCGCCAGCAGCACTGACTGGTCTCGTTTGCTGCGCGGCCCGAGTCGCTGTCTGTCCCAACTTCGACAGTCCAGCAGGTCCCTTGGTGGTCTGAGCACACTGCTCAGCATATCTTTCCAATTGGCGAGATGCAGAGCAGCTACGCTACCTGTGCAAGAATCGCAAAAGCACTCATCAAAGCTGCGGAGCCGATCAATCCAGCTCGTACAGCATTCTGCCCACTCCACTTCTTGATGAGGTCGAGTGTCTCTTGGTCACCGGGAGCGTTGGGACTGCCGTCTGCCTTGGCAACCAGAGGATCGAGAGTTGTTGGGCCCATGACTGCGGTTGTGAAAGGCACGATGGACGGAGCAAGTACTGCTGCTGTTGCGTAGAGCACTGAGGGAGAGACTGGATATCGGCCTACGATACCTCGAGCTATGAGAATCTGTGAGCAAACGTTATGCGATTCTCCATGTGGGCAAATACACACTCTGGACTGCAAGAAAGCCGAAGCATGCCGCACAGGTAATGGCAAATGGCGGCGCAAAAGACTTTCCGAGATCAAAAGCCTTCTGCCATTGCTTCGCTGCGAATTTGGCGTTGTCTTTTGAGGCTCCAGTTTCGACTACAGGGATGGCAAGGACTGTGAACGAGGTGATGTATGCTATCTTGCGTCAGCCAATCCAGGACCAAACGTCTCGTCTCTGTCTCACCTGTCAGGAATGACGCGCTCGAAAGACCAATGATAGCCGCAGCTGGCACGAATTTCTGGAGGGTGCTCATAGTGTTCGTCTGAAAGTTGCGAGGGCAGTGCTGGGAGCTGAAGTCGAAGGTGTAGAAACAGTAAGTGCGAAAAGTGGCCGTACCAGACCTGTATCGGAAGATGAGACCTGCTAAGTACTTCTCCCTACCTAACAACGCGTGCCTTGCTGCTGCGGGAAAACGGAGCTTTGGTCACTGCGATGTCTGGTGATCTGTGAAGTCTGGCCCACATTCGAAGTTGGCGTCGCATAGGCAAGGGTCTCCGGACTTTGGCCAGGATCCGAAGCGGCCAGAGCGGCAGAAAAATGCGTGACGGCAGCAAAGAAGCTCAGCATCAGTCGTGTGGCATTGAATCTCCATTACGGTGAAAGTATTGACTTGTATTCGCATGGAAATGCTGGCATATATTGCACATCTATAGTGTTCCTCTATGAATGTCGTCAAGTCGTAATTCCTGCTGCCTCAAGGCTGACGCTCCGCAGCAGGTTCTAAAGTCGAAGACGTTAATTTCCCCATTCCGAGTGAGCCCAGTCACAGATCGTGAGTGCATGTGTAGGCGCAAAGAAGAAAGGGTGATCCTGCCGAATCTGCGGCAAAGAACCTTGCAGACGAACGTAGGTGCAGGTGCGCAGGTAGCATTGAGAATCAAGTTCAAGATGCCGGCTTGGGTTCAGAGCCCTTCACGAACTTGGTGTGCGTGCCAGAAGCCACGATCTTGCCTCTCTTCCCATCCTCGACCTTGTAGATGTTGATCTTGGTGAAGGCCACATTGCCGCCGACACGGTCTGCAATGCCTTCAATCTCAATCTCTTCGCCCACCTTGGCACCGCTCTGATATGTGACATGGATGTCGAGCGACACTCCACTGGCGACACGCAGATCCCATGTGCTGATGGCCATGCCGCCCGCCCAGTCTACAATCGTAGCAGATACTGAGCCATGGAGAGAGCGGGCACTGTTCATGTGTTCCTCGGAGAGTGGCAAGCGCGCGACCACATGGCCTTTCGTGGCACTGGTGATTACCACCGGTGTGAGCAAGAACTTGTATATCGGCGACGTTGGGAGCTTCGTCCTCACGAGCTCCTCAATGTGCAAGTGCTCGGGCGTCTTTTCTCCGGTCATGATGGTAGCTGCGCGTGATTACAGCTTGTCTGTCCACGCACGTCAGTAGCCTTCGCTGCAGCAAAATGTATTCGCCTGACCCGCAGAGCCATGGTAGCCTCGAACGGTTGTATGGGCGTTGGTGATGAGATACCTTGAGGAGGAGAGGATCGAGTTTGTGCGAGATGAAATTGATCGGCGAAAGCGCACAAGCTTTCGCCGGAAGCTCGCGTGATGACGCAGCAAGATGCACGACGCAGAGTGATCTTGGTAACGCGTCCAACTGTCTCCAACAATTTGTCCCGCTGATTGCAGTCATTCATTCACGTAGCCAGTTCCATGTTTGCTGTTCAGCGTCTCTTCAGCTTCTTACAATCATTCGACAACAGTTTCAACGCGAACGCCAGTGCGAGAGTGCTAATCGTTCACAAGCTTGGCTGAGACAGCTCACGACAGAATACGAGAGCTTCGATACGCCTGAAAAACACGTTCACATTGGCTCGTCCTCCTCGCCTTCCAGGGCTTTCTGGCTGGGTCCAGCTCGTCAAGAAGAATCTTCCATCTTGGCTGCCAGAGTCGCAACTGCCAGCCAGGCCAACGACTGGGCCCAGGCCACAGTCTGCCTCATGGGCAGATAGGAAATCAGGCATGGCTGCTCAGGAAGAAAATGGGAGGAGCTACCTGAGCAAACTATCTCCATGGACACGAAGTCCCATCACAGCCCCGAGCAAAGGCAAAGATGGAGAGCCCGAGCCAGCGCCATTGCAGCAACAGAAGGGAGCCGACCATGTGATAAGCAATAGGCATAGGTTGAGCTTGAGGAAATATCCGCGAGACTGCCCGCGGCTCCGATCGCAATGGTTCCATGCTGTAGACGTACCGAAGCGAAGACCGACTCCCGGTGGTGTAGTTCCGGACGAAAAGCCGCCTGGAGTGCCCAAGAAGTACGCCGCCTTCTCAACAACGGATTCGAAGTCGATCGAAGCGGCGTTTCAAAGGTTGCTAGAAGATGAAGATGCAGAAGACAAGCTGAAAGAGCATGGAGGGGATATAGGACAAGCGCGATCAGATGACAAGCCGAATGCCAGTTTGAGAGAGCGTAAATCTAGCAAGAATGGCATCAAAGTACCTGTGAACGAAGACTATCTCTTCGACGTCGATGTCGAAAGGCGCGAGTTGGCACCCGCGTATTGGCATGGACCTGTGTATGATGTTCGGAGAGGGACATGGTTCTTCCAAGAAGGCAACGCGCAAAGGCCATGTGATGAAAATCTGTCAGCACAGCTTGAGGAAGGATACCTGAAAGTCAAAGCCTGGAGGCTACCTCCTCCGCAGTCGAAGGAGACACCAACAAAACCGCGTTCAGCCTCGCAGCCTCGATCGCGACCATCATCCTGGACTCCGGGACAGGACATCACTTCACTCGCAGAGCAAACTGGTCCGGCGACAGGTTCAGGTACAGAACTGCGCAAGAAGGCAGTAGAAGACTCCGCTAGTAAGACTCAGGATCTAGCTCGAGATGAGCACCCTCAGAACACATATCGCTTGTTCGGATCACACATGAACAGTGTGGTGACCTACCAAGATGGCACCACAGCATGGTTACTGACTGATGACTGGATGACCAGAATGAATTACAATGTGTACCAACGCTTCACATCTGGCTTTGCTGGCATCAAAGTCACGCGCGGCTGGATCGATCCTGATCAGAAGAAGGACAACAAAGATGAGAAGACTGCAAAGACTGCGGAGAGCAAATCGAAGGTTCCTAAGGATGAGAGCAAAGGTGAGGATGTGGAAGAAAGTAAGGCTGAGCGCGTAAGTACGTCAGAGAACATGCGCCAGAGCCTACAGCGCCAGATGTCTGCTTTGATGGAAGACCCAAATCACGGCGAAGATCGCGCAAAGCAAGAGGAAGAAGCACGGAAGCGCGACGAGCGAGAAATCGAGGACGATTACCGCGAAGTCGAAGGAGACAAACAAGGGCGAGAGATTGAACACTTAATCCTGGTCACACACGGCATTGGCCAGCGTCTTGGTCTTCGTCTGGAGAGTGTGAATTTCGTTCACGACGTGAACACACTGCGAAAAACACTGAAAGCAGTATATGCTGAATCGCCGGACCTTCGCGCGCTGAATGCCGAACTTGATGATGCTGAGACCGTAAACAGTCGAGTCCAGGTCCTGCCGATCTGCTGGAGACATCTGCTCGATTTTCCTAGGCAAAGTCTTCGACATAATCGCAAAGAGCACGATCTTGGTGACACTGATATTGACGATGAAGACTATCCCAGCCTTGAGGACATCACCGTCGATGGTGTTCCTGCTGTTCGGAACCTGATCACTGACCTCGCTCTCGATATCTTACTGTACGATTCTCCTGCTTACAAAGATCATATCTCAGGCTTGGTCTTGAGTGAGCTCAATCGGATTTACCACTTGTTCATGGAGCGTAATCCCAAGTTCAATGGCAAGGTCTCGCTGGTTGGGCATTCACTTGGCAGTGCGATCATGTTTGATATTCTGTGTCGACAAGATCAACACCCGAAGCGAAGAGGTGAGCCGACTTTTAAACTCGACTTCCCCGTCGAAGACTTCTACGCTCTTGGTTCGCCCATCGGTCTTTTCCAAATGCTAGGCGGTCGTACCATATCGGCGAGACCCTCAAAGGATAAGCGTGATCGCGATGGAGGTAGTCTTGGCAGCATGGACGATCCAATGTTGGCCGCTCCTCCTAAGAAGCAGAGAGATTTGACTCCTACGCATGTGCAAGGCGAGAATCCCGTTGCTCGACCCAAGTGTGGACAGATTTTCAACATCTTTCATCCTACGGATCCGATCTCATA
>JAASLG010000711.1:0-15988 GCA_013365235.1 Cercospora sesami
CAGGCAGGCATCTGGCGCAAAAGCAAGTTATGTCAGTCACCATCGCGCCCAGGATAGTATCTCTCGGAACAGCATCGGTGCTGCTGCTGCCCTGCGAGAAGGCACTGCGAGTGTGGAATATAGCACCACGCCGAACCAAGGAGAAGACTATCTGGGCTCGGCTGGACACTAGCAACATTTCAAGGATGACAGATGAGCATTTTTATACATAATAATGGGAGGCACGCGGCTTTTGAGAATTAGCGCGGCGTTACGGCTTTGATTTTAAAAATGGAGAGGGCCCTCACGATCACAGGAGTGGGCGGGACATGAAACGAGTACGGCCGTATTCAAGGACATTCTTTTATGGAAGCAAGGACTCAAAAAAGTTCTGTGTCGGTAATTGCTGCTGTATGATGATGGGTGCGAGAGTGTTCCCACTGTAGCTAGCTAAACTTAATGACAGAGTCTGTTGTGTATTGTAGCCGCCTTTCCAGGCCGTGCATTGACAAGAGTACCAGTTCCTGGACGAAAGTGGCCTCATTTGTGCTGCCGACGTGTTCTGGGGTCCCGTGCTCGTTCACTGCCGCCAAGCCGCTCAGGAGTGTTACAAGCCCTATACGTTTAGGCTTTTTGGTTCTGAAAGAAGACAGTGAACGTACCGCACAGTGAATGAGGAAAACACAACCGGAGTTGTCAGATGTGGCAAGTCCTTTGATTGGACTACTCAGAGACAGCCACATTACAAAAGTGAATGAGGCCGCGATGTGGGTTCTGTACCAGTATCCCCTTGAGCGACCCTTATATACCACGCCCACACCTTTCTCTTCTCTCTTTCTTCTCTCATTCTCCATTCTCGAGAATCTGACGCTGTTAGCATCAACCGCTCACAGAACCGCACGCTGCCTACAGCAATACAAGAAACTATCACGATCAGAGATTACAAGACAAGAACCGCCAACATGTTGGACTTCAACTGCCTCGAACGCCATGCAGACGCTTCAGCCAAGATCAACGACCGCCGCCGAGCTTACTCCGCCATGGAGTTGACCGAGCTATGCACAGACTTCATCAAGGCACCATACGACAAGTGGGACGCTGACCGCAAACAAGCCTTGTCGGACCTCAAAGAGTGGTATACCGCTTGGGACGACATGTGCGAGGATTTCGGTCACGATGTCCCGGAGGGAACGGACATGATGAAGGCCATCTCCCTCATCAGCAAAATCTTCTTCGACGGACGACTGAACCATGTTCAATTCAAGTGGGAGACTCTAGTTCAAGAACTAGTCAACGGCAAGCCAAAGGGAGACATCATCTATGCCACGACCTCGATTCCCGACGAAGACGACAATTCGGACGAGAATCGACCTAAAATTCGACAAGATGCACGCATTCGCGATCATACGGATCCTTTGTACGATCACCGGGCAGCAATCTTCGACACTCTGCTGCACGAATGCGTCCACGCATACCTCGGGACCTACGCTTGCGGTTCCGAAACCTGCGAGTGCGAGAGCAAGACCACTCGCGACGTGGGGAAGACTGGCCACGGGCCAACGTTTTTCCTCATCACGACACACATCGCCGCTCTCTTCGAGGACGACGCCATTGACTGGTGTTTTCCAAAGCCTCCAATGTCGCTGGATTACAGCTTGGAGCAGGAGCACAAGGAGAGCGGCAATGTCCTGCGCAACGAGGACATCGAGAAGTGTGCTCCGAGCTTTCAGGAGCATCTTCGAGGGATCATGAGAGGGCATCTCACGGCCAGAGAGCACAGCCCTCTCTCTGACTCTGAGTAGAGGCAGGCTTTTGAGCTGCTCAGAGTGAAAACGGGGAGGAATGTGTGGAGAGGGGCTGTCCGAGATACCGAGTACATTTAGGAAAGGTTATCGCGGGACACTAGGCCCCTCTCCGAAAATGCGAGGAGTTCTCTGCTCCTTTGCCTAGCACTGAAGCGCGGTTGCGTTGTAGAGAGCTGTTGGAGACCCGAGTACATTTAGGAAAGGTGAGCTCGGAAACAGTACTCCCTCTCCGAGGACGCGATGATTTCAATGCTCCCCAGTCTGGTTAAGCAGCAGATCGCGGGGCAGAGAGCGGCCTGAGACACGCATTTGAGGGGATATTTGGAGGAAGAGGGTGGAAGGAAAGGATGGATGGGATGGGATTGTGAGGAGGGTACTGAGGACGGGATTGGGATTATTGGATTGGATTAGAGGAGGGATGGATTGAAAGGATTGTTGGGCTCTCTTCGAGGGTATTTTCAAGGGAGCACGAGGGAACGAACAATTGTTGAGTCTACATGCTTGCAGGAACAAAACCCAAGGAATATCTGGAGGGAGCATATGAAAAGGAATGCTGGTAATGGAATTTGGATTGGGATGGGATTGGTGAAAAGATTGTCCGCGGTCTTCTGCAACGTTGATGAGTCGAGCTTCGAGCTCCTCGTGAAGCGTATGCTTGAGACTGGATAAACTGGTAGAATGAGACAAAAGGCTCTGATGAATACAACATATCTCATTCACAACCGACTCACGTGCAACATTTCGTATTCATGTGCTTGTTGCACATGAGTCTCACAAACATGACAAACAATTCTCTGCGGTGATGAAAGGCTTTTGTTGTATGCTAGTACCACTTAAGATACCTGAACAACGATCTCATGAACAATATCACTCTCTGTTCATGAAGACCAGTCCAAGTGCACAGCGAAGCCTTGCGAGAATCGAGCTGTACTTGGGCCAAGTCTTGAGAACATCGCATCTCGGGGCCCCAATCCTTTTTTTCAGATGCCGGTGGCTGTGTCCCGAGCCTTCCCTCAGGCGTGGCCAAGCGAGACCTCATCCTTTGGTCGCCCAAGTAGGCCATTACGGGAAGGCGGAGGATCAACTGAGACACCAGAAGACGATGCCGACAGACAGAGATGGGAAGCCCGTGAAAGGCGCATAGCAGATATGCTCCGCCCGATCGAAGAAGGTACGTCTATCCTCTGCAAAGATATGTATGAATTCTGTCGATGTGGTGCAAGACTAACGAAAGGAATTTCGAGACCTTCGAGGTGCCTTTATGCGAAATCTACGACGAGCGAGATATCGACGCTGGCAGTACAGTGTGGAGCGGGCTCGACTACGGGAGGAGAGGCTCGAGGATCAAGCCGAAATCGACGAGTCGTTTGACCGAGTGGGCACAGAATTGAGTTTTGAGGGTATCATAGCTCTGAAGGACTTTCTCCATGAGGAGCTGTCGATTGCGGAGAGCAGAAGGGTGTAGTTGTTAAATTGAGACTCATACTGGCGGCTTGTTCGATAGATTGTGCAGCCAACTGCTACCAGGAGCCTTGTAGAGGTGATCTTTATCTGAAGTCTCGAAGCAGACGGGACTTGAATCGGAGTTGGTGGAGTCCCTAGATTGTATATTTGGATTCAAGCTCTGTCATAACTTTTCAAGAGAAGTCAGCCTTGGCAGTGTAGAGGCAAAATTCAGTCCTTGTGCATGATTTCGCGTCCCGAGCGGTCACGATTTCGTGCTGTCCCGCTTTGAGCCTATATTCTTTCAATGGCCTTCAATGGCCCTCGTGATATAAGGCTTTTCGAGATACTCCTCCTCTTCCGGCGTTAATTCCTTTCCTCTTGCTGCCAGAGCCTCGTCCAAACGCGCTTCGCTGCTGAATCCGACAATCGGACTGGCCACTCTCTTGTTGATCCAAGCCAACGCGACCTGGGACATGGTCCAGCCTTTCTTCTCGGCAAGCTCTTGCACTCGTTTGATAATCTCCTTGTCGGCAGGGCTGGTGCCACTTTCGAACAACGGAGAGTCAATTTCGGATTTCGATCGCTCAGTGTTACCGTATTCTTTCGGCGGACGTGCGAGGAAACCTCGGCAGAGTGGTGACCAAGGGATTAGGCCGACACCTGTTTCGTTGCAGAAGCGATTCATTTCGCGCTCTTCCTCTCGGTAGAGCAGGGAATAGTGGCTTTCGACAGTCAGCAAGCATTGAGTGCTGGGGTAGTGGTGAGCATCCTACTTTTGCATGCTGATGAACTTGGTCCAACCGTGCCTCTCAGCAACGAATTGCATCTGTGCAAATTGATAGGCCCACTGATGGCGGTCGTTAGTAAGGTCCTCAGCACCTCAAGATTGCAAGTCATACCATGCTAGAAGCTCCGATGTATCGGACCTTCCCACTCTTGACGAGATCGTGAAGAGCCTCCATAGTCTCTTCGACCGGCGTGTAAGGATCAAATCGGTGGATTTGCAACACATCCATGTAGTCCATGTTCAGTCTCTTCAAACTCGCATCGACAGTTCTGAATATTGCGCCTCTTGACAGACCGCCTTGATTGACGTATTCCTTGCTCTCCGCAATCTTTTCGCCATACACAATGCCTCTTGTGCTGACTTCCTCGCCGACATATCCGTAGATCTTGCTCATGATAACGAGCTTTTCGCGATTGAGGGCATATTTGCTGATAGCTTTGGCGATGATCTCTTCACTGACTCCGTTCGAATAGACGTTGGCAGTGTCCCAAGTGTTGAGACCTTTGTCGTAGGCGGCTTTGAGGAGGGGAAGTGCTTCGGCTTCTTCAATTACCCATGGCTGCCATTCCTTGGATCCTGGAATATCATTCAGCTCTCGAGTTTCGAATTTTGTAACTTGAAATGCTTACCAAAGCTCATGCAGCCAAAAATGGGGCTCGACACCCGGAGGCCGGATTTGCCCAGGTTGATATATTTAGCCTTCGTGGCAGCGATAGAGCGTAGAACGATGTCTTCGCTTTCGGCCATTGTGAATTGCTACAAAAATGGTAGCGTGTTCAAAATTTTGCAATGGAGCTACGAGATGAGGGACAAGAATAAGCGTAAACCATTGAGACAGTCAACAAACAACTAAGCCTACGCGAGCTATTCAAGCTACTGTAGCTCATGCAGCTCTTTACCAGTATCGTCGTCATGGACTGTGAGCTGTCTGATGTGGCCACGGGGAACGTGCTGCTGATCCGGAATAATGCTCAGGGTGGAGAGGAGTCGCTCCACTGCATAGAACATCGCGATAGGATGTCGAAATGCGCCAATGCTTCAGCATGATGACATCGAAGATGCATGTTGAGGGCAAAAGGCGGGTGGAGCTGGAGCTTCGTGAATGGAATGTGACTGCCTCAGGCATAAAGTTTCGCATGATCTTTCAGCCGAAACGGAAGCACCCGAGGTCTCCTTCTAGGTCTGGTTGGCGTCTACAGATGCATCGTTACATGCTACACACTATCTCTAACCCACTTCCACAGCTTCAGCGCATATTCCTCGTTCACTGGCTGGACAGATCTCAATACGGGCATCACGCGAAGTGTCTCCTTCGTCCGGAATACAGTCGTCGCAGGCGAGTCCCTTCCGCTCGATGCGTCTGCCCCGTACGCGTTTCTCCAGAAGTCTAAGAGTTTCAGCGAGGGATGCGATTCATGTTCATTTCCAGGCACAGACATTTCTTCAAGCTTGGCGAGCCACTCTCGGGGGCTGACGGCTTCGATGCCTTCAGCATTCGCGAGCCAGCCCAGGAGCATCTTCCACGTGGTTGTCCGGTCTTGATTGAGCAGATGAACAACCTGGACGTCCTCCTTCTTCGAGGACTGGTCTGGGTTCTTGCTCTGTTGGCTCAGTCCGAGCTCGATAAAAGCTTGCGCAGCTGTGTCTACAGGCAGCCAGCCAACGCTTTCATGCGGCAAATCTGGTAGGCAGCCGGTTACTGTGGCGCTGCTCAACATCAATGGATACGCCTCGCTCTTGTTCCAGACGCCATTCACAGTATCTCCGCTCAGCTGGCCAACTCGTATAACACTGACAGCATTCGCAAGCTCAGGTTGCACTTTGACCGCCTCGAGGCAGATGTTCTCCGCAACCCATTTAGATCGAGAGTAGCCGATATTGCCGCTGTACTGTGCGTCAGTTTGGACTTCCTCTGAAACCTCCTCTCCAGCTCTGTTTTGGCCATATGATGCCACCGAAGCAGTGCTCGAGCAGAAGATGAGCTGTGCCGCTTTTGATGACCCAGGACTTGATCCATATTTCGAATGCTGCAACGAGAGATTGAGAAGATTCTGGAGACCTGCAAAATGCTGGCGGAAGCCTTTCAGAGGCAGAATGAAATCTACTGCCCAAGCGAGATGGAACACGATGTCGACCTCCTCAGCCAGCTTCGCGTATACATCGGCTGCAAGTTCCAGTTGGGATTGTGACAGGTTGCTAACGTGAATGATGACTTTGCGTTCAAAGTCTGTCGGCACAGGCAATTTCCTGCTGACCAGCGCCTTCCTCACTCTCTGCTCTGCCGCCTGCTGAGTGGCGCCTCTTACGAGCACATGAATGCGTGAAACTTCTGAACATGTGATGAGCTGGCACAGTAAGTGGCTTCCAAGAGAGCCAGTCGATCCCGTGAGAAGTATAGTCCTTTTCGGCTCCGTCTGAGTTGGCGACGGCGTGCGGGGTGGTGTGAGTGTTGACTGATGAAGCTGCGCAGCGACAGACGAGTCAAGCTGGCTATACTTTTCAACAAAACTTCGCATCAGCCTCGTCTGCTCATCGGTGCTTGAGGAGTCTGGATCTCGATCATGGCGAAGATCAATCAACGCTCTACTGAGCTGGTTGATGCTACCAGTGTCCTGGACGATAGTCAATGGTAGACGTTTACTGCCTTCTGGCAACAGACGAGAGACAGCGTGCCTGATTTGCACACACGCCACCGAGTCGACGCCATATGCAAACAGATCCGTGTCTGGCTCCAGCTTTGATTGAGTGTTCGTGGTGGACACAATCGAAGAGACGACATCAGAGACGAACGACTCTACATCGTCATCGGCAACATCCAACTTGCCAGATGGTTCTTTCTCATACGACTGTTCAATCTCCGAGGCGTATCGCTCCTCTGCTATTTTGCGAAGCACTGTGCCTTTACTACTCTTCTCGAGCGGCTTCTCAGCGTAAGGCATTAGAACCAGCATGCTCTTCGGTATTCGCGCATGACTTTGGCTATCTCGATTTACCTCTTCAACAGCGGGAGCGAAGTCTTTGAGTAAGTCTTCGTCTGAGACGTCCGCAGCCGCGATAGATCGGAATACCAAAGCCCCAGGGCAGGGACGGCCATTACCAAAGATCAAGACATCCTGTACCGACGATGACTTCACAGCCAGAGCGTCCTCCAGTGGCGCAGGATCGAACTTCTTACCAGTGATCAATGTCAATTGTGAGTCTGCCCTCGAGTCGTACCTCCAGGCATTGGGAATAGTGGCATGTCGTTTGAACAGATCGCGGGTGGCAAACGACCCGTCCTCACTGACTTTGTCGACTTTGGAGATAAAGGGCCAGGTGGGAGGTACTACTAGTTCGTACAGGCCATCGCCTCTCTCCTCGAAGTTCACCTCTCCATCGGGCCGCAGATATTCCCATTCCCGGTCTTGATCATAATTGCGATGGGACGACATGAGAAACCCGCACTCGGCACTGCCCATCCGCGATATGAGGTTGACGTCCTGGTCAACGAGACGATTGCCGACTTCTGACGGCAGGGCGGCACCTCCGACAGCGACAATATCCATCCGGCGAAGGAAGTCCAAGCCTTTATCCTCCGCAGCCATCATTTCGAGGACATAAGGGACTGAAGCGAAATACTTCACAGGAGGTGCATCGGTCATCGCTGCTACCTCCAAGCATTTGATGATGTTGGAACCAGTGATCGGGACATCTTTTCCTGGAAACAGCCAAATGAGAGCCCTGCTCGTCCACGCCCGGAACGAGTCTGCGACACCGCCATGGTATAATGGCGTTGTTGTAAACGTGGCGTGACCGGTTCCGTCGAACCTAGCGTAGGCTCCGGCACCACCATAATGCGTTTGCGGTATCGGCTTTGGCACACTTGAAGACGTTCCGGAACTGTGGTGAAGGTAGGCAGTGTCGTTCCTTGCAGCATTGCTATCTGGCACGGGCTCCGTCAGAGGTTGCTGTGCGAGCTCGAATGGACTCGCGTCTGCAGTGAATGGTAGCAGATGGGTGGCCAATTCCCCATTCGCGCTCTTTTCTGCCAAATCTGTATATGCTTCGTCATGGAAGAGCTTTGTGACGTTGCACTGCTTGCACAGCCCAGTGATAGCAGTTGGTGAGCATTGTGGTGCAATGAGCAGGACAGGGTGGCCAAGCCTCATCAACCCCAGCCATGTGAAGAGAAATTCCGGAGTACTCGAGCTCAGCAATCCTACAGTTTCTCGTTCCGGTATGCTGACTGATTTAGCGATGAGCTGGGCTGTTGCACATGAGCCTTGTAGGAGCTCTCGAAAGTTCAACACTCGTGTTCGCCACTCCTGGTCAACGGCGTTGCTAGGTATATAGAACCCCACAGCTGGAATCTCAGGATCTGATTCTGCTGCATGCCGAATGAAGTTGTTGATATTCGTGAAGTCATTATTTTCCTTATAGGATTTGGCTTGTCCGAGAGAGCATGTGAAATAAGTAGGATCAGGCATAATGCTTAAAGAAACCAACACCGACCGACAAGTGCGATCACATGTGAAGAAAGTCGTCAACGTGGTAGCTCAAAGCTGCAAAGTAATGACATGCATATGGCTTATGACGTGTACATCTCTAATGTACCTCACATGTGAAGAAAGTCGTCGCTGGCATGATAGATTAACTTTGGCTAATGCATTCGTCGATTTGGCCGGTATCGGGTCCGTCCCCAAAGACCGTTCTATGATTCGTTGTGGTGTCACACAACGCTGTGGGTCTCTTCGAGCTGCGACCTGCACGAGCAAGCAAGCCACGAATCAAAGACGGAACAATATGGCGTAATTTGACTTGTGCTGCGGAGCGAGGAGCAGTGATTCGGATTCAAGATACAGTAGAGAGAAGGAAGAGTCAAACAAAAGCGTTTATACTGATCTCATCCTCAAATGCAAGAACCAAGTCTCCAATCCTTATTCATCAGTCACTCCATCATCGATTTCTCTCACGCATTATCGCGCTCTCCAGGCTCTATCAAGCCCGCGTTCCTTACAAGAAGAAACAAGCCAATGGGTTCAACAAACTGCAATTACCCTTCTTGTTTGGCACATAGCATCCATTGCCCTGTGGGCGAGAAGAACATCCACATTGTCCCTTGTAGATTGGAGTTCGTGGCCCAAACTGCTGGATTTCCTGGGCGTTCGAGTAATCCTGGGCAATGTTCAAGAAGGCCAAAGTCAGCGGAGTGAGATCTTTGGCGCGAGTCCTCTGCTGGACGGCTGCTGCAGCATCCGCAACGGCGACCTTCAGCTTGATCAGACCAGGGCCTATGTAGTCGATGAATGGGCGTGGGCCTTTGATAAACTCGGGCCTCTGCTTGATGTAGATTGCATCGGCGGCGAGAGTGTTTGGTCTGATGTAATGTAAGCATATATGTCGACAAAGGCAACAGATGTTGGGTCAAATACTTACCCAAGCTTGTTGGTGATGAATTCCAGAATGGCCTGGGCTCCTGCATCGGTGTAGAATCCAGCGCTGCTGCTTGCTGCAACACCAATCGCCTCCCAGGCAGCTAGGAGATCCGCGTTCGCACTGGCAAGGCCTTCGTAATCGACTTCAACGCCAGCCTTGTAGCGGCCTGCGAGCTCGCCAGAGGCAACCGTCGCGTGGTCACACTCCTGTAAAAGTCCGACGATCTGGGCGGAGTTCTCTGATGCATCGAAGGAGACTTGCGCAGTGACGCCGAGGGCAAGCGTAGTGAGCGACAGCAGCTTGAATGCAACCATGATTGCTGAGCGAGAGGATGTGATGGATGGATGTGGGTTGTTGGTGCTGTGATGTTCATCTCTCTGGTCGTCCTCTGCCTCTTTATACCATCTCTCTATCGACCACCTCCGCAAAGTTTGTGGGATACCATTCCGAAAGAGGCAGGAAATGCATGACCGGTCGCTGCGGGTGCTTTGAGTCGCGCAAATGTTTCAGCTATCTTTTGCTGAGCCGGCGATGATGATGCAAGGCATCATTGTGCATGTTCGTGGTCGCAGTCGTTGTGAGGTCGACGCCTGCCATCGATGATAGACTTGCGGCTCGAGTCTACTGTTACAGAAGCCGTATAGTTTGTAGCTGCACATGGCCAAACCACGTGGAGATCATTCTCACTCCGGAAGGTAAGACAACATGTGATTAGCTGCACGGCACAAGCTATGACACAGGCATAGATACCGAGTGTGGTGCACGTTCTGGTGATTGCCGATAGCAAATCAGCGTCTGTCCTGGCACAGCCCGACTTCATATTATCGTGGTGGTTGATGACTGCCCGAGCCAGTATCAAGACATTGGAATTCGTTTGAAGGTCGCCTCCCGCGATGCCGCGTTCGATATGAGTTTGTGATCCTATGCATCCCTCGGACCAGATCAGGCGGAATCTACGAGTACATAGTCATTATGTCGCAGTCAATGGGCGGGCGATGGAGCCGCCAAGTCGGCGTGTCTGACTCGAGAGTTGCAGGTTCAGTCATGACTCGAGCAATGCAGTCGGTAGGAAGGTAGTTGATACTATACTAAAGGCCGCATTGACAGAGACGGCCAGTATCGGGACTAGTCTGCAAATGACCAGCGCGGCACTCAGAGCAGCCTCCAAGACCGCATTGTGCATGGAATGAGAGCAGTGCGGCTCCATGTACACGCAAATACCGGATCTCCGTGGAGCAAGCCATGTGTGGTGCCAGACACTGCCATTACTTGCAAAATGATGGAGTGGGGCCACTTCTGCTGCAGCATATCCCCCAGCTCGTTCTGGCACAAAATCAAGCGTACCGTCGTTGCCGCTCTCCGTGCTTCAAGATCTGCATGCAACGCTGTGCACCACCCGACAGTACGTACGCAGGACCTCCAAGATTTGTGTTCTGCGAAGCATTGCCTTCCATTCCCTCATCCATGTGCCCCAACACACGAGCAGTGCGAACCTGTTCAGAGAATGACCAGGATAGGAGCTCGAGCTGCTCGGAAGGGCGGATGCTCGAAGTCTCAGCAATGCCGAAGGATAAAGACACCGGCGGGCGTGAAGGGGGATAAACTGTGATATGCTTGTACGCATGCACCACGTCGCGAGTGCCACCAAAGTTCGGTGTGTTGCGTGAGATATGCACCGCTTCCTTTATCCATCATGGGGATTAGCGTTCGACATTCACCTCAACCTTATATGGTCCGCAATCATGTCCTCCATACGGAAAGGACTTTGTCTTGCATTTGGAAAGACAGCTTGCAGCATTTCGAGATCCTCATTTGGCGACAAGTTCTCTTCTAGAGGCGCGTTGACAAGATCGAAGAGCTCCTGGTCCTGTTCTTGCAGCATCCTGAAGTGATCCCTCAGTTCCGGGCATCTTGCTTCCACGAGCGCATGGATGACGGCAAGAGTGCTCTCGTAGGAAAGATGAGTGGTTGGCTCCCGAGGAAGGATATCTTCCGACCACTGCTCATCGTCCGAGTCGTCGTCGTCGATCTGGATCTCCGAATAGAACTCGGCTGGAGTTGGCGTCCGCAACGGTTCTTCGAGCTGCGGCGCCACGATCATGCAAATACGACGATAATTCTCCACAACTTCTTGTTGCCGCTGTCGATCTTCCCAGCGCCTTCGAGCAAGTTCTGCCATTTTCTGTTCGTAGACAAATTCGTCGGATGGTGTTACGTTCTGTTGTAGCTGTGTGGGGTCTTGTGGATATGATGGGTATCTGCCAGCTATCCAGGGTCAACTGCAGGCCTGATATATGCCTAGATACACGCTTGAACGTTGTGAGACATGATCATTATGTCTAGCGCAGCGAGACCATCTTGTCTCGGCCCGGCGCGGTCTTGCTCCTCGTCTGACATTGATGTGCACGGTCTGCTGTTCAGTCGCGCAAGACCTGACACATTAGTAAACAAGTTCGTAACTACTGTCAAAAAGTCCCCCAACCAGACAGTTTCGCAGCATTCAAGACTTGTTTCTCGCTATGCAAGAATCAAGTTGCGCTCCAGGCAAGTCCTTGGGTGCGTCAGGTGCAATAGGTGATGCGTCACTAGACACGAGCTGCATTCGTATAATCTGCCGTTGATTAACATTGAATCCAGCCTTTGGTATTTAAATCAGCTTACCTTGGCATTTTCAGCCTATCTCGGCCGACAGAGTCGGCACGTATCTTGCTTCTGCGATCGCCAGCTGAAGCAACTAGATACGCGTTCACTTCCTTCAAGGTTTGACTTGAAATGTTGTGTACTCAAAATTCAAGGGAACCGCTCAATCCTCGTCGTCCTCATCCTTTCTGCGCCGAGCTCCAGGACTAGCGCTTCGCTCTCGCCCACCTTTCCTCTGCCCCTTTGGCGCGGAGCCCTTTGTAGGTGGAGGCCTGACAAAGGCATAGTCGACACCGATCTTCTGCTCCAGCAACTCCTTACCATCCGCATCCTGGATTGCCGCCTTCGCCTCGTCCAATGTTGGGTACTCAATAAGCACATAACCCTGTAACAGGAACATGTCAGTCCTACGCATGTCCGACACCAAACTTTCCCGACTCAAAAGTGGTGTCCTGGTGCATATTTGCGCACCTGCCACATCCACTTCGTCCTCTTGTTCTTCCTTACCTTGACATAACCTGTCCTCCGGTCCAGATTCATGTGCAAGTTCTTGATGTCTCCGTACTCCCCAAACATATCTTGAATGTCTTCTTCTGAGGCTTCCTCATGCACATTGGTCACAATAATAATCCAGCCCTCAATGCTGCGTACGGCGGCCGCATTCTCTGCCGTTTTGGTGTCTTGGCCCGATCGGCTGGTGCTGCCCTTCGGCTTGGACTCTTCGGTATCGGAGTGCGCCTGAGGCGCGTCGGCCATTTCTTCGTCGGCCATGATCGGTTTTCGCGTCGAGTGTTCGGCGGCGGCGGAGTTCGTGGTGTTGACAGTCGAAGGCAGGTAGAAGTTGAAGCCTGAGGACGAGCTTGAAAGCATGGACTGCCAAGCATTTTCGACTTTGAGCCGCAAAGTCAGACTTCCCCCTCGTCGAACTTTTACTTCACTTCAAGCTTCCCCATCTTCACCTCTACAGTGCAGACATCACTGTTTCCAGGCATCAGATGTGGCGAGAACGCAGTCTTAATTCAGCTCAATTTTCTATTGCCGCCGATTCAGCGCAGTGGAACTGTCCGCCTCACGAGGATATCGAAATGAAACAACACGTCTGCAGAAGTCAGGCGAAACTGTATTGTCTCCATTTCGAGCCTCCTCCGCCGGACTCGAGGCGGAAGTTTCCCTTCTCAAGCAATCACGACGCATCCGGCTACTTCTCCTTCACGGAACTCCAACAAGGTCCTCTCAGAGGAGCGGCTCTCTTGATCGCGTCATGCGGGATGGAATCAGCTGTGGGCTGGATGCGTCAACAATACCGCAAGGTGTTTGTCCCAAAAGGTTGCAAGATCAAGTTTACCACCGGACCTTCATAGTTCATACTAGCTCTCCACCCGCCTCGTCGGCGGCACTGGTCACGATGAGGCGGTGTCAGTGGGAAGTGTGACTCCTTGCGTGCCGACATCTATACACCGAAACATGCAGCTGGCAGCAAGTATGTTATGTTACAACATCGCTAGCTGCATCACTCTACTCAATTTCCTCCCGAAGACATCGCTCTTCTCCGGCCATGCCTCCCCTCATCAAGCTCAATGCAAACTTGTTCCGTTACGCAATAGACTCCATCATGGCGTGTGATCCAGGAGTGACACAACCTGAGCAGCAGCGCCTGCAATCACGGCCAAAATCGTGCCGACTATTTTGGCTGACATCGATCGCATTGCCCTAGAGTACAGATGCACGCTCGGGTCTGCAGTGCCTAGCAGCAACGATGAACGTGTGCGACATGCTGTCTCGCACTTTCGAAAATCATCATCATTGCAGGTCGCAGTGATGCAAGTCATGCAATTTGGCGGTAGAGCTCCTTCACAACCGTATGATATGAACAATCAAGGATAAATTGAGATAAAGTTCACGGGTTCTTCTCATACGCGAACAACCAATTCTCAATTCTTGCAGGCACGATCTCACAAACTCAACCCTATTCAGAGCAGAACAGGACAGGAACAGCAGACAAATTGGGATTGATCATTGCTTGGGCCTCAGCCAAAGCTGATCTCCCAGTGTCAACGCCGAGTGGACCTGCCAGCGACTACCATTCGCAGTCTTCCGGCCACCGAAAGTAGTCTGACCCACGCTCTGTAAGATAGGCCTCGTGGGGAGCCCACCAGGGACTCGGCAACTGATACGATCGTATTGAGCTCAAAGGAGGAGCATCAATCTTCGAATGGCCTGTTTCACCCAGACACATCTCTCCGGCCCTGGCATTGGTCTTTTACGCACGCAAATGCTGCCGCTCTCGTTCATATCGCATGCCGCCGGCTGGAAACATTTTCGCAGAGTCTTGCTCAGTAAATGCTGTTGTCTTTGCGACCGAATTTCACCAACTTCGGCGCTACTGCGCGCCGTGCATGCACTGTACTTGCACAAAATCTCATCTTTGTCTGACAGTGAGGCACACAATGAGTTTCACACCGTAGGAAGGAGTGACCTGTATCGGCTCTATGTGGACTAGTCAGCTTGAGGATCGCGGTGTGCCCAAGTCAACCAGCATCAAGGGCGCAAGGAGATGCCGACGGAGGGAACTGCGGTCGACCT
This sequence comes from Cercospora sesami, assembly GCA_013365235.1. Taxonomy (NCBI): domain Eukaryota; kingdom Fungi; phylum Ascomycota; class Dothideomycetes; order Mycosphaerellales; family Mycosphaerellaceae; genus Cercospora; species Cercospora sesami. The sequence goes on from JAASLG010000711.1 coordinate 14,656, forward strand.
ATCTTCCCCATTCGATTACTGTGTAAGAACGACGCGATCGTGGTCTTGGCAGGTGGCTTGATCGGTGAATTCGGTACTTTCGCGATGGTCGATACACTAGCGGCTCACGACCCCTTGCTATACACACCGGGTCAGCTATTCCGACCCCACAAATTCCAGGAAACTGCAAAATAACATTCGTTATAGGTGACTTAGTGCCCGTGGTACAACAGATAGACTTTGGTACCTGGTGGTGACAGGGGCACTATTCTCGGGACGACTTCACCTCCTGCTCAGGAACATGATGTCAATGACATGAGCACCGAGAGAGAGCCAAGCAGATTCCCTGGATCAAACACGTTGTCTGCTGAATCAGGTATTCCTTCTGTCGCTGCTCAGAGGAATTCTCCATGCGCCAAACGTCTAGTGCTTCAACAGACATCAATCGGCAAGACAGTGGCGGGATTCAGTGGCAGTGCTTTTGCTGTGGTCGAGTGTTCTATTCACGTGGGCAGCTCAAAGCCTCCGAGAGTGCATGATCGCCATCGACGATTCACACAGCGTTGCTGATACGCTGCTTTAATATAGAATAGGTCCGAAAAATTTCTCACGAAATCAGTAGTTCGTCGACGATCTCATTAACGTCTGTCCGATAGCACTGTACCAAGCAAATCTCTGGATACTCTGCAACATACCAATCCTCAACACCAAAGAGTAGTAGCTCTTCCAGAGGATTCGCTTATCGCCGGGCCACGTCTTCTCCACGATGCCAATCCATGTTTAGTGAACACTGACGCCATGTGTTGCAGATATCTACGCTATTCTGAGACATGATAGCGGCTGTAGTATTGCGCAACTGCAGTCGAGCTGATTGGATAAAAGTGTTTCCTCCGAGTGCTGCTATGTCAAAATTCCGATCTGGGACAAGTGCAGGTCAAGCACTACGCGTGTCGTCTGCAATGTAGGGAGATCCAACTGACATCAAACACTAGAATGTCACCAGAAGGACTGCATTCTCCGATGCTAACACTTTAGCACAAGATGTGGCAGTCGACCTTCCGAGTGGCTAGGACATATCAGGCAACTTTGTGGATGGCAGAAGCGACTCTACTCCGCAATAATGGCCGGGCCAAGGCTTATAGGACCTACTGTGAAACGAGACTATGCTAGCTACCAGCTGGACTGCTTGCTCAGATTGCCTGATTCGGAATGTTGTAGGCAATTGATCCCTTCATCCCCAAACCACGCATGCAAGGTTCAACATCTTGGCCAACGTCGAAAGCACATGGAAGCACGTTCTGACCCTTCACAGCTGCGCAGGAAGAAACGGCTACGGTGGATACAGCTGTCAACC
>JAASLG010000712.1:0-15142 GCA_013365235.1 Cercospora sesami
GACATGAACACGCTTCGGTGCGAGCTCCTCCACCGCGAAGAAGCCATCGTAATCTGCCTCTGGACCTGTTCCTCTGAAGAAGTGCACCTCTGGTCCGGGCAGCGGCTGGAAGAAGAGCGCTTGCTGGATCGAGGCTGAGTTGTCGATGACATCCTTGAAGTGCTTGCACACCTGTGGCACGGTGATGAGTAAGTCCTTGAAGGATAATTCGAGCAGGACATTTTCCAGCAGCTCAACGATGCTGAACATCCGCTGAGCTCCGTTCCGATCTCCCGCTCCGTCGGCACTGGACCTTGAAACATCTGCATCCTCATGCTCCGGGTCGAGTTCAGCTGCTGAGCTGCTCGAGGCGCAGCTCATTGCGTGCCCGGGGCCAGCACGCTTCGCAGAGAGTTCGAGCGCTCCGGCGGATGCCTTGCGCTTGAGAGAGTTCGGACTGGGTGTCTGCACGCCACTCAGTTGATGCGCACTGATTACTTTGAGCGGCGAACATACCATGGTGCTCACCCTCTCAGAAGTTGAACACTTGGTTGTGATACGGATGTGAGTTGGACAAGTCAGTAAGTTACGTTGTGGTGGGCGAGAGGACAGCCAGCAGGGAGACCCTTGCTGTCTCGATGAAGAGCTCAGACGTTTCACATGCAAGCTCACTACAGTAAGGTACACTCGATGGATGATCTGTAAGATTCAACCCATCACTTTCATCGGGTTCAAATGCGCGAACAACAATCTTACGAGGCTTCTGGCTTATCACGAAATCAAGGTGCACTCAACATATTGGATTGCCTAGTGGCCATGTTCTCGCCCTTGCAGGTCGGCTCAAGCGGCAGATAAGCTTCAGCATTTGCATGGCAAACATAAAGGCTCTCCCTCATGCTGGGCGGGCACTGCGGCCGATCAAATACCATGCAGATGTAGTCGGCAGCCGCAGCTTTCCGCACTCAATCGACCCAAGCGGTATTCACAGCATCAAGCTCATGTCTTTCCCTAGCCCTGATCAATCACATAGCCTTTCAGGCCATGGACGCTCACTGGCGTTTCTTGAAAGCCTCCGACTCCACTGGCTTCCGCTTGTAGCGATACCTCAGCTCCTGACGCAGAATTGTATCCCAGATCAAAACCCCCTCTTCCTGCTTCGCAACCTCCCAAGCATCGTACATACGATCCAACTCATCACGCTCATTGTCGACCTCTAGGAAGTGCACGGAAACGAGCGGCGGCTGGAAAGCGAGCATGCGACAATAGCTTGCTCCTTCACGAAGAAGTGCCTTCTTGCGCTGCTTTGGCAGATTGACGTGCGCGGTGCTCGCGCCGCGTCTCGTAGTCTCGTATCCCTCGAGCGCCTCAAGATCCTTCCGCAGGCGCGAAGTCATGAAGGGATTGATGGTGACATCGATACGCTTCGAGTCGTCGTTTTCTTCGACAAAGTAGCCCTTGCGTAGGACAGGTTTCACGTATTGTGCCCACTGGCCCTCTTCTGGGATGAAGAAGAGCTTCCGCTGCAGATCAAGCGAGAGGGATATCACAGCGCGCCAGTGCTTGCACACTCTCATGGCGTTGAGAAGCAGATCTTCCGGCGACATGTTCGCGAAGATTCGTTCTGCGAGCTTGTAGATGCCGAAGACCCTCGTTTCTGGTGTGCTTGGTCGTGAAGGGCAGAGGTGCACTTCGAGCTGGCGACTTGCTGATGGCTCTGTGGAGCCCTCGAGTAGCAGCCTCCGCGCCTTGGTTCCAGCTCCTTCTGCTCGCATGTCCTTGCATCGGCCGCGTCCTTTGAAGACGACCTGCACTGAGTCCAAATCGCTCTCGGCGTCTTCGAGCGTGCTCCGTACTGAGACGTGGCTCTGCGTCCAGAGATCCGGCGAAGATGGCGATGGCGGCTCCCTGTCTGCCATTATGCTGGTAGCGGGCGGCGTGTCTGTTGATGCGTCAAGAAGCGGCGCATTGCGTGAAAGATGCAGTGGCTTACCTCAAAGGTTTGTGGAGTGGGCGACAGCGAAGTTGCTGTCGGCGAGCTTGAAATGAGAGCAATCGCGACCGGGATGCCACGATTGAGCTGCACTTGACCAAACGCCTTCGCTGGCGCGCACTCGCATGTTCGGGTTCTCTATATTGTCTTCCTTCCTTTACTCGACTCAGATGAGGACCCCGGACAGCCCCGTAAGCGGGCAGTTGCTGCTTGACGCCCGGCTGTCGCTGAGAATGATTGGAGAGTTGAAATACAATCTTGACGCACATCGCGTATCATAAAGCCAATGAATTCATGCCGCTCGCGGCCAAATCGGGGGTATCTAGGTCTAATTCTAGTCAAAGCCGCATTATGCGAGCACACCACCCAGGGTATCGAAGCGTATGTATCGTAAACAAGTCATACCACATGTTGTTGAAAATGCCATGATGCTGTGCCACTCAGTTCTCAATGCCAATGTGCACGTTCTTCTCGCTCTCTGGGACGTGCTTGAGCTTCTTGTCTGCTTCCCACGTGGGCAGCTCGTTGACCGCGTCTTCGAGGATCTGCAGTGCGCTCTTCAGCTCGTCTTCGGTGATGACAAGAGGTGGAGCAAGTCGGATGATGTTCTCATGTGTTGGCTTGGCCTAGTGCTAGTCAGTACAATTTACAAGGTGTGAGTTGGGCTACCACTTACCAATAGGCCCTTCTCCTTCATGAGCAAGCACAGCTGATACGCAGTCTTGCCTCCTGTCTTCGACTCATCTATCACGATGGCGTTGAGCAGACCCTTGCCTCGCACCAGTTGAATCATGGAGTTCTTCTTCATGATCTGGGCGATACCATCCCGGAAGATGTGGCCGAGCTTTTCGGCTCGCTCTGTGAGTTGCTCCTCCTCCACAATCTCCAATGCCTTGATAGCAACAGCACTGCCAAGTGGATTGCCTCCGTATGTGCTGCCGTGAGTGCCAGGTTCGATGGTGAGAAGCACCTCTTTCGAACCGAGAACCGCTGAGACTGGGTACATGCCTCCGCTGATCGCCTTGCCCAGCAAGACCAGGTCTGGCTTGATGCCGCTCCACTCGTGGCACAAGAGACGCCCTGTTCGCGCAATACCGGTCTGAATCTCGTCGCAGATGAGGAGTACATTGTGCTTGGTGCAGAGTTCCCGCACTCTTTGCAGGTAACTCTCGTCTGGAACAACAATTCCCGCCTCTCCTTGAATAGGCTCAACCAAGAATGCAGCCGTCTCCTTGCCATGCTTCTCGAGCGCTCGCTCCAGTGCATCTGCGTCTCCAAACGGAATCGGCTCGTTCGTGCCTGGGCACACGGACCCAATGCCTGGCAGATATGGCCCGTAATTGTCCCGGCTCTCTGGATCCGAGGACATTGTGATTGCAGCAAATGTCCTGCCGTGGAAGTTGTCCTGCACACTAAAGACCAATGCCTTGTCTTTCGGAATGCCCTTCACCTTATAGCCCCATTTTCGTGCAACCTTGACTGCAGTCTCCACAGCCTCGGCACCGGTGTTCATGGGCAGCACCATGTCGAAGCCCGTCATCTTGGTGACCTTCTCCGCGAACTTTGGGAACACATCGTTGTAGAACGCTCTGCTGGAGAGCGTCAGACGGCTCGCCTGGTCTGTGAGCGCCTGAATGAGCTTGGGGTGGCAGTGTCCTTGGTTGACAGCTGAGTACGCGGAGAGGAAGTCGAGGTAGTGCTTTCCCTCAGGATCCCATACTGAGACGCCCTTTGCTCGTGCGAAGACTATGGGCAGCGGGTGGTAGTTGTGTGCCGCGAATCGGCTCTCCGAGTCGATTGCCTGCTGTGACGACGCAGCGTGGTATGCAGAAGCGTCGCTCGAGGGTGTGAAAGTGGCCGCTTTGGCGTTCAGCGCGCCATTCGTCTTGCTGTCGTTCAGCATATCGTTGATTGCCATTGGCGCCATGGTGATCGTAGGTATCGTGAGTCGTGTTCTAATTGTACCTGTGGTAATGAGTAGTGGTAGAAAATTGTCCTAGGTGAAATGATTGTGTGCAGACGTGAATGCGTAAAGTGAACAAAGAAGGAAGACAGTCGAGATATATACTTTCCTGGCATTCCAAGGGTCGCTGGCACGCGAGCCTCCGCCTCCTAATGGGTTGACCGCCCGCCAGATCATTTGCCCCGCGAGAAGGCTCGATGATAGTCCGGGCCCCACCGCCGGCACAAGGTTCGCCTGGTCCTGCTTATAGCGATGTGCTGGAGGGCTCGTCCTGCTTATAGAGGACAGCACGGCGTACGCCTGCACTTAGGGGTCTAGTCGGTGGTCCAAGTGTTATCATGTGGCACATGAAAACGAAGCGCTTACCACCGGCGTTGCTGATGCTATTACGTTTCGTGTCATTGGTTCTGGTTGAGGCGTGAAAAAGCCAGGTTTGCCAAGCTGGCCGCGGCACGTGCTGGACTTGCCAAGGTAGCCTCGAGTGAGGCAACCAGACGACATCTCCTGTCATCTGTCATCAACGGAACGCGAACATGGTCGTCGGACCGGACAATCGGAAGCGTAGGGCTCACACCAAAAGCCGGCAGGGCTGTGGAAACTGTAAGCTGCGTAGCATAAAGGTATATGGTTTGCAATCAGTGCAGTTTCCGTTGCCCCCAATCCTATTGATACTTGCTCTCAGTGCGACGAGACGAAGCCTGGCTGTCAACGATGTCAGTCATACGGCCTGGCCTGCAACTATGGAGACAAGACGTTGGAGGTGCAGTTCCAGGGTGCGCAGAGCTTCCAAATCCATGTTCCGCCCCGGGTGGAGCAGTCTCCAGTTTCAACTCCAGACAATAAACTTGACGTCGAGAAACTGGTTAGTGAGATGACGATTGCCCCTCTGCGCCTCCACGTGGATCGATGCGCAAAGTCGCCTCAGTTTATGCGTCTCGACAAATCACACCTGGGCCTGCTGCGTAAGTTTCATGATGAGTCGGTCCTTACCATAGGAACCAAGGAGTCGGTGGTTGTGTACCAAAGAGTGATGACTTTGGCAGCAACACGGTTTGCGTATGCCATGCATGCAGTTCTGAATTTCACGTTGCTGCACGCCAGATATAAACAAGAACCCTTTCAGGCCGAACAATCTCGCGCGGAAGCATATCACGGCTACCACGCGGTGGCACTGTTTGGCGATGCACTTGTCAGGGAGTGTCACAGTGAAGAAGAGAAAGACGCGCTCTGGGCCACTGCGGCTATCCTAGGTGCGATTTCATTTGGCAGCAGTGAAGCAACTTCAGCGCAACAATCCTGGCCGCTTCGAAGTCCCGAAGCTGGAGATCTGGACTGGCTCAAAATGAGCGATGGGAAGAAACAAGTCTGGAAAATGGTCAACCCTCTGCGAGAGACCAGCGCATTTCATCCTGTGCTAGAGCTCGAGGTGAAGAAAGACCAGGTAGCATATCATCGCGCGATGGATCCTGGCCTTGACCTACTTTTCCCTTACGTGACAAAGCTGTATAACCTCGACGACGCAACGCCTGATGGCACAGTCAAAGACCCCTATCGCGAAGCAGCTTCCATCATCACGCGCTTGCTGCCGATTGATCCCACTCATTCGACAATCATGTGGTTCTTGGCTTTCATTGGTCACATGGAGCCAGAATTTCGGCAACTGCTCGAGGCAAAGGATCCTGCAGCACTACTCTTGCTCGCATGGTGGTATGCAAAACTCATGCCGTACGATGTGTGGTGGCTTGGCCGAAGATGTCTGTTCGAGTGTCAGGCAATATGTCTATATCTTGAGCAAACACTCCCTGCAGACCACGACATTCGAAAGCTGCTAGACTTCCCGAAGAGCTGCTGTATACGGAAGCAGTAGCGGGAACATCAAGCATAGACCACCTGCGTGGAAGTGACTCTACACAACGGCTTTCGGCATCCGGCCAAGACTGAAATGGAGCTACGACTTTGTGAGAACTCGGCAAGTCAATACACTATGGACCTAAGCTGATACGCAGCCAGCTTTCGGATCGCAGCCTAGAAGTAACCTCCTGGATACATCTCTTGACGGGGTTGCTGCATGTCCATGAATTGATCCATGGCGGCATCCATCCACACGTTTCCAGCTGGGCCACCCCATCCACCACCATATGAGAAATAATATCCCGGTGATTCCTGAGAGCCATGACGACGCATAGCATCGACGCGAGTATTCCACGCCAGGACTTCATTGCGACCCAGGTAATCGTAGCCCGGGGATCCACGATACGGCGTCAGTCTGGAACCTGAGAAGGATCCGCGGGATCCAGGCCAGGGCTGCATAACTTTCGTTGTGGCGTTGGTCTCTGTCAATTCGATAGGATGCGATACGCGGAGAGTGACACAAAAGATGCGTAAGGGGAAACGGGAGAAACATGATCGGTGTGCGCAGGCTTCAAATGACCTCTTTCCTCTGGACGTATACAATGCATGACCGCCACACACTGCTTCAGAGGACGTTGCGATACGCCATCGTCATCACTTGCCTACCGCGATAAATTGGGCTGTTTGCGTGCCACACCCTGGCTTGCCGCTGGCGAGCAGCTCAGCGAAAACATTGGCGTAGCAGAAGCTGAGCACGATAACGAAGCGCCGGAAGGCCGGAAAGAGGAGACCGTAGTAATGAGGCCACAAAAGATGCTTCCGCTCACAGTATTTGGGAGCTACAGTACTTACGACTGAAAGAACAGGGACAGTACTCATCTAAATTTTTCAAATGTGGCCTCGAACACGAAATAGGGCAGAATGTCCTTAAATCTCATGTCCTTAACTTTCTACTTTTGCAGAACCATTCAGCCATGACACAGCAACTATATATGCTACAGCCCCCCTTCACTCGTCACCTCTCTCCATCGAACATTCGACCCAAGCCAAAACAATGGGAGCTGAAGGACCAAAAACGCAAAAGATGGAAAACGCAACAATGCTCCAACAAAACACCACCACCATGCCACCTCCACCTTCACCTCGCCCAAAAAGAACACCAAAAAGGAAGCGCGGCAACTCCGCCTTCGAGGATAAGGCCGCAACCCTCCAATCAGACAACTCAGCTCTCCGTCCGGCCAGGGGCACCTACTCTGGCAAAGGCAAAGGCCGTGGAACCGAAGTCCCAATCACGCCTCAGATTCCAGACAGGAACATCATCCCTGGAAGCAACCCACCGAGAAAAGAGACCTGCGCCTTCACTCTCCCGACCTCAGTCGCGGGAGTAGATTACCAAACCGTCCGCGCAGCAGCGTGTCTCATGTTTATCAAGGAAGAGTCTGAGGAGGTTCTGGCAGCTGAGCGAGAGGAGGCAAATCGTAAGCAGAAGGCGGCAGAGGATAGGGGTTATGTTGAGGGTCTGGTACATGATGCTCAGAGGAAGAAGGAGGAGAGGTTGGCTGAGTACTTCGCGCAAGGCTGAAGGGGTCGAGAATGAGGATGGGAGGGAGAAATGATAGAATGAAGTAGACTGGTAGTGTGTTTGTATGTCAGAATGTAAAGGAAGGGAGGGAAACCGATAGCGTTGAATAGACTGGTATTTGTGTGTGTCAGAATGTATTGGAAGATTTTGTTTGGAATTCTGTTGTCGTAAAATGTACTATACTGCCTTGTATGGGACCCCTGCGCGTGTTTGAAATGATTGTTCTCCTAAGTGTCGACTGCAGAGCACACGGCCGTGCGCATCTAGCTGGAAGATGGAGAAAGACTTTGTTTGAAACTCTGTTCTCGTAGAATATGCTGTGCTGCGCTATGTAGAAGAATCCGCGCGCATCTGAGAACATGAATTCTCAGAGTGCTGGGTGTAGAGCACACGCGGCACGCGTTTTAGCGAGCAGCAGCAAAGAGAGAAATGCGCATCGTCGTCGGATCTCCTGAGTTGACTACCTTTTCTTTCCAGATGCAAAACGCCCTCCATAAGTACAGAGCGAGGAAAATGAAAAGATCATCAGTCAGTTAAGCAACAGAAACCAGTATCAGTGTAAACTCCTTCGCTTGCCATGCGGCCCTCTCTTTTTGTCCTCCGGTGTAAAAAATGGTCATGTCGTGTCGCTTCCTTGAATCCTGCTCGCTGTTTGATCGTTGTCGAAAGTAGCCGGTATTGCTGACGTGTGTGATGTCTAGACGGTCACCTCATCCACGGGGTACAGGTGACTTGCAAGCAGCTTGTTCATGGTGAACATGTGCACTTTGTCTGCCTTGAAGACTGCTCGCATTTTGTCGTCGCACACGATCTGGCGCTTGTCGTTGGGGTCTTGCATGTCTCGCGCTTTGACATAGGCCCAGATCTGCTTCACCGTTTGCGGACGTGAGAGCTGAGTTTCGCCCAGCATGGCTGCGAGTGGCTCTGAAAGCGCCATGGGTTTCTGTGAACACGTTAGTGGGCAACGAAAGTAGAATCTCGCCTCTGATTCTACTCACGTGAAAGCCACCCTTTTTCTCCTTCACCGGCTTGTCTCCGCTCTCGACAGCACTATCGTCATCGCTATTGACCTTGGCCGAACTCTTCTTCTTGGGCTTCTTCGTCTTCGCCGAGGGCGCTTTCCGCTTTGCGCCTCCACCACGCGTCGAACGCGCCGATTGCGCGTTGAGTTCCACAGCCAGTCTCCTCGCCATCTCCTCATCTGTCTCAGCTTTCTTCTCCTTCTTGACCTTCTTTGGCGCCGGAGAGTCCTCCACGTCGCTCAACTCCTCGCTATCCGCTTTGCGCTTATTCGAGGCAGATGGGGAGTCTGCGTAGCCATTGCTCTCGCTCGCGTCGCGTTGTCCGTTGCCGTTGGCAGTGGGAGCGGGCTCGCTATAGCCACCATCCAGTCTCTGTTTCTCTTGTGCCTTGTCGAAGCGGTTCATAATCAATTCGGTGATGGCTTGCTACGGTCGTTGTCAGCGCATCCTCCCCATCTCGCGGGCCCGAAGCTCTACCTTTTGGCTAGACAAATCATGGCCGACTTGCTCTTGGAGCTCTTTTCGTATGCGTTTGGCGGAAATAGTATTGAGGTCGGAGTTGGCCAAGACATTGTCAATGATGGCGCTGTAGGCCGCTTGCTGTTCGAGAGGTACTGTAAAGACATTTTGGTTAGCCAGAAATATTCCGCGGGCACGGATGAGTGTCTAGCGCAGCGCAGCGCATGTTTGAAGCGCAAGTGCATGCGCCTTTGATCGCGGAGGGAGAGCACCTACGGGCGTCGGTCATGGTGGGCGCCTCGGTGCTTGTTCGCCGAATGTTCTGGGCCGAAGGAGAGCGCGATGGCGAGGGAGCAAGCGGGAAGTGAAGATGGCGACGTTTGCGCGCAATGCGTGTCGCGGTTTGCTGTCGCGGTCGACAATGGGCAGCGGGCGTGTGATTGTGCAGAAGCGGGTCTCGGCGGTAGTGGTGTTGCTGTTGCGGGTTCCAGAAGCGTGACAGCGTGGCTGGCGAGAAGTGAGCCGACGTGAACTCTCAACTCAATCAAACGCCGCCCGTCTTTCTACCGTCTGCTTGGCGACTGACAACCCATTCACCTCCGCCTCGCTGCCCCATCAACGCGATTGTGTGCACGACTTGGCAGATACGGACAAGTGAACATCAGATCGGGTGGAGCAATCTTCACGTTCCGTCGTGCTGGGATCGCACGTTCCTTTGCTCGGCTACTGTGCAATGAGACAACTGTGTCACTCTCTTTTTGGAACAGGCACGCGGGCGACGGGAGGCATCTTCATCGTCAAGTCAACACTGTCGTGAGATTGGATCATGGGCATTTGCGCTGTTCTACATTGCTTTACATTACTCGTTGAAGGCGTCCAACATCCCTGACACACGTATAGTCTGTCTACCTACTGCTCTCCGAACAAAGATCTCTGGCTCACGTAGCCGCTGGACTGGGTCACATTGCCTTGCACTGTGCCGTTGCCATCCGCTTGCGGAGCCCAGGTATCTCTCAGTCCCCAGATGCCCACGCTGCTGCTGGCATTTGCTGGAATGCCACCAACGAACACTGACACAGTGTCCAGCTGCCTACTTGGAAAGACGGAGAGAGTTCCGACAGCCTGGGCGCCGTTCAGGAAGACCTCAATGATGGAGTTGTCGTACACAACTTTGAGGTCCCAGCTTCCATCATCGGCAACGAAGGTTCCTTCCTCGGAGAACTTGTCGGAGAAGTATGGGTTCTCGCTGAAACCCAAAAGATTTCCACGGTCGATCCAGATGCCAGGCTCGCCAGCCACCTTGATTCCGCCACGGATATATTCTCCGGTCACTGAAGAGGAGATGGTGAAGTTGGCAGTGCCGCGACGAGTGGTGGAGGTCAGACCAGTGATGTTGGCTTCCAAGTAGATGGCGCCGCTCTCGACCTTGTCAGCAAAGTACGAGATGACAGAGCCATTGCCCAGGGAGGAGTTGTATGCCAATTCATTGTCGAGCACAGCTTCGATGTTGTATGGTGCAGAGACCAGGTCATAACCGCGCATGGAAATGTTTGCGAGCTCGAAAGTGCGAGGCACAGTCATGGCAGAGCGGAACTGGCCATTCTCGATGAGACCAGTTGGGACCAGGGAAGTGTACTGCCAGTTTGATGCCCAGCCCAAAGCGATTGGTGCTTGACCAGCTTCTGTTCCATAGAAGAACTGCGCAGCGTAGTTGTCCTTGCCAAAGTCGGTCAGGCGTGTTGCGCCATCGTAAGGAACGAAGTGTGTTCCGTTGAACTCGCCAGGGAAGTATTGAGAAACGCTGCCACCGCGAGGTCCGCCAGGGTTGATGGAGATGAGAAGAAACCAGACAGGCTCGTCCTGTCCACGCATGGGCACCTGCACAAGGTTGGGGCATTCGTACTGCACGCCAAGGTAGCCGTGGCTGGTGAAGTTGGAGGCGAATTCCCATTCCTTGAGATCGGGCGAGGTGTAGATGCCGATCACGAACTCGGTAGCAAAGGCAACAGTCATCACCCAACGGGAGGTGGCAGCGTGCCAGATCACATGTGGATCACGGAATTGCGTGAGGTTGAGATTGAGAACTGGGTTACCCTCGTAAGCCTCGAAAGAATATCCTCCATCTCTACTGTAGGCAATGGCCTGATACTGAACGCCCTGCTGGCCGTTGGGGTATTCGGCTGCGGTGTAGATAGCGACCACTCCATTGTCTTGATCAGGGAAGAAGCCTGAGGTGTTGTTGGTATCGACGACGGCAGAACCACTGAACAGGTACTAAGCGATGTCAGCCGATTGCTCATGCTTCTTCAGGATTATAACACTCACAGTATAGTCGTTTGGAGGAAAGAATGGGATCTTCTGGTTCGTCCAAGTATACAGATCCTGCGAAGTAGCATGGCCCCAATGTTGGTTGCCAGCCACTGGCGTGATGGGATTGTATTGATAGTACAAGTGCCACGTCCCGTCTGGTGATCGATGCATTCCGTTGGGGTCTAAGATTGATCAGCTTCTGCATCTAGCCACGAAAGCATCAAAACTAACCATTCATGAAGTAGCGAGGAGGAGTGAAGTGCACTCTTGGTCTCAGATAACTCGTGTAGTTTCCTGGAACCGGTGCATCTGTAGGCACGCCAGGCGCGAAATAAGTCGCTGTGGCATTGGGAAAGACTTCTGGCAGTCCCGTTGCCGTATTCGACGTGCCAGCTGCTTGCGCAGCAGCTTGTCGTGCAAACACAGCTGCCGCTGGGATAATGCTCTTGAACAACATGGTGGAAACGTAGGACCCGGACATTCAGGAAACTTTTCTGACGAGATCGGCCCTGTTCTTACTTATGTTTTTCGCGATCTCCAGATCTACCCCACTTGTATGCACGCCGTTGACAATGTCTGACCTTGGTCCAAATAGTGGAGTGCAGAACAAGCACTTGGGGCTATACTATTTCGTGTCATCATGCTGCACTTTACGGTCCGATATCGAGATACTGCCGAGCGTCTCGTCATTGCCGCCCAGAGTAAGGCCTCGCGACGGAGAGGCGCCGTGAAGGAAAGAACCCAAAAGAGCGCTCTGGCCATATTAGTGGACGATGTTCCTGGCCTGCAGGCAAGGTGGAGTCCCCACATGGAGGCTGGCGGAGCTGAACAGGCATTGGACGCGAGTCGGCGGTTTTGCGGTGGAAAAGCACGGGACTTGGCGGCAAATGGCAGGCGTCATATTTGCTTGTATTCACAGCGTCATAAAGAGGCTTTGCGGCGGCGGCCAAGGTGGGGGAGAAACACGATCCGACTTCCATATCGCGTGTGGTTGTTTACCAGAAGGATTTGCCTTCCGTCCATCGCGGGGACATGCGGAGATGGAGTCCTGGTCCCTGGTGAAGTGTCCTGTTTGGCGGGAAACGACATGCATCCTGTAGCCATGTGATTCCGCGCGAACAGAACGAGCAGCGTGATTTCCAGGACTCCACGTGGTCCCCACTCACTTGTTCTCGGCAGAAGCTCGACTACCGGCAGTCTGGAAAACGGCGAAACCTTCCCATTCGGCATCGGACTAGTGACGCCGTACTGCCTCAGGCCGGACCATTGAGATGCTTCGAGATAAAATAAGTCAGCAGTTAGTAGTAGTCGATCGGGCAAGAGGCCACATGCGGCCCCAAGCTACTCTGAAAATTCTATGTCAGCGTTCGATGACCGTAAATTTGCTCTCCTCGCGGTTCAGCCGGTATTTGGGTGTACGCCGTAGCAGGTCTTGCACAAAAGCAGTTACGATGCGCCGTGGTAGCTCGTGCCACGCGCGTTTCTCTGGCCATCGGACGTCTGCTGCACAGCTGTGCTGAGCGTAGCTTCGTATTTGACTCGGCAGCTATGTGGCACACGGCACAAGAGCTCCAGAGTGCATAGCCGCGTCGCGTTCATACTTTGGTGCTTGCTAGAGCCATCCCGTGAGCTCGTCATCTAGATCTCGTACTACATCAGTGAGCCATCAATGTTCCAGCTGCTTCTGTAGTCATTGATCTGTGGCTGATGGAGCCTCCACATCGAGGTAGAGCAGCTGCGGACCGGAAGGTCTTCATGGGCCATTGGCGGATGAGAAGTGAGCTTCAACGCTCGCGAATTGTTGCACCTCATCGGGCGACACTCCTCCCATCAGACAGTACAGACAGTATGATTGCATTGGAAGCCTTGACCTGAGGCCGAAGATCGCGTTGCACTCACAACATAACTTTTCTTTGCTTCCTCCATCTGCACTCCAAAGTTCAGCTGGTCCGTGCGGAGGACCCACTAAAATTTCTCGAGCTTCGAACTGCACTTCGCGACTTCGACGCCGATGTCAACAACCACGTAAGGCGGTCCGCAGCGATGTCGAACCCACCGCAGGTGAAATGCAATTCCTACCCGCCAATGAAGATCCAACGGACGACACAGCTGTCAGTCAAAGACGCTCAACCAATTCTCGCGAAATTCCTCGAGCGCACCAAGACGAGACCACATTTACATCCGGACGCGTGGCTAGCGACTGAAGGAGTACGATGGGGCTCCAAAGGAGGACCGAACGGCGGTTGGGCCATACATCATCTGAAGCGCATTGAGGCCGGCATGCGAGGCGTCAGCCTGATGCCCGAGAGCAGAGAAGAGCTTGTCGCAAAATTCGGCGATGAAGCTATTCAGCATGGAGTAACTACCAGTGATCCCAACCAGATTGGCGATGATTTTGCGGTGGATGAGACCATCGCTCAAGCCGAGTCACACTACGTGGAGGATGAGATTGACCTGACTGGCAAATCTGGCAAGGACTTGACGGCCGCTGAGAAGAAGGCTAGAAAGGAAGCGAAGAAAAAGCGCAGACAGCAGGAACAGGCAGATGGTGAGCGGGCAGGAAAGCGCAAGAAGAAGGAGACTGACGTCGCCGACCTGGACAACGATCCGGATGCACAATCGAAGGAGTCTTACGAGCGAGAGCAAGAGATTCTCGAAGGTGAGGTTGGCGAGCGTGACGGTGGCTCCAATTCCAAGCAGAACATCCCGCCACCTGCGGTGGTCACGCACGACTCGGATGGAGAGGTTTCAGTGCCGAAGCAAGCACGCACTGCAGAGGAGAAGGCTGCACGCAAAGCCGCTAAGAAGGCTAAACGCCACGAGAAAATGGCCGCTAAAGCCAAGGCGAGTATGCAGAGTAGTGAGGTAGCAGGCCCGGCTGAATTGAGTGATTAGGAGTCGCCCAGTCCCAGCCAGCCTGACTACAGACAGCGACTACAACGTGAAATCGCACGATGTGTCAGGGATATGGAAACGGCTGACACTATTGGACGTGGATGGTACGGTGTCATCATCGTGCCCAAGAAGCAGAAAGGCGAGAGCTTTCACGACAAAGCTATGCGCAAAGCCGCCAATATCATTGTGCAGACGCGGCCAGATCTTGCGATTGGAGACTTTGGAAAGCCTGTTCGTGAGCGTAATCACAAGGTGGCGTTCGTGTTGGACAGCAGCGGAAACATTGTGGTGCCAAAAAAGCGGAAAAACGAGACCCGAGGAGACAAGGCTGCTCGCAAGGCTGCTGAAATGGCTGTGAGCATGCAAATGTCGAATACAACGCGCATCGACAGGGACGCTGCCAGCAACAGATTGCAGGACCATGGAATGGTGAAATTGGCCGGCGATGACTCTGGCAACATCGTGTTGTCGAATTGGGCCAGCGGTGCGACGCCAGGGGAAAGGACTGCACGCAAAGCTGCGGAAACAGCAAGCGTGTTGTCAATACGCAAGGATCAAGGCCGCAAGTCGCAGCAATTGAGTCTCACTGAGGAGCAAAGACAGGCCCGAAATGAAGCAAAACGAGGTAAATATCACGAATCGCGACTGCAAAAGAAAGAGTCAGCAGGTGAATGGGAATCCGAAGCGTTCGTGTCCAAACGTTACGGTGCTCTCCCAGCCCTGCAATTCGCTATTGACCGCAGGCTACGTCCAAAGACTGCGATTGTTGCGGAGAAGTGCAATGACTGCGGTAAAACCGATGACCAGCATTGGTACTGGGGCAGAACAGCTCACAATACTTGGGTCAGAGTCTGCCATCGATGCCGAGGCATCCGATATAACATGCGCTGGAGAAAATCGCGGCCCTAGAGTCGTAGCTACTCCGATATGAGGAACGGGCAAGACAGACGCCGTGAGGAGCTGCAACGAGGAACCGCCAGCGACCATGATTCTACCCAAGCGACTGAGACTTTTCTGCACGATGACCAAGGGAGAATCATCGTGCCTGAGAAGCGCGGAGATGAATCATCAGAACAGAGAGCAGTACGGAA
>JAASLG010000713.1:0-12593 GCA_013365235.1 Cercospora sesami
CCAGAAGGCGATGCATACGGCTTCCGCAACTGGCGATCCCCAGACGCCTTCGCCGAATTCCGAACTGAAGGCACACTCGGACGATTTGAGGGCTTCCTCGCATGCCTTTGGTCTGCCTCTTTCACCGTCGTCGGACCAGAGTACGTGTCCATGGTCGCGGCCGAGGCGAAGAGGCCCCGAATCTACATCAAGAGCGCATTCAAGACTATGTATGCCCGCTTTGCCATCTTCTTCATCGGAGGTGCCCTTGCTTGCGGTATCGTCGTTGCCTACACGGATCCTGTTCTCGTCGAGATTGTCTTTGGAGAAGGCGTTGGTGGCGGTACCGCTTCGGCTTCACCATATGTCATTGCCATGGACAACCTTCGCATCAACGGCTTGCCGCACCTGGTCAACGCGCTCCTTGTCACCTCCATCTTCTCCGCTGGAAATACCTACACATACTGCGCCACCCGTTCCCTCTACGGCCTGGCTCTCGAAGGTCGCGCACCAGCATTCCTGCGCTACTGCACGAAGAGTGGTGTGCCGCTTTTCGCGTTCTTCGTCGTCATGGTCTTCCCATGCCTGTCGTTCTTGCAGGTCAGCAACGGCTCGAACGTAGTGCTCGGATGGCTCATCGCCCTCATCACGGCTGGGTAAGTCGAGGACCCCGAACCCTTCACATCAAATGTTGCTTTACTGACAATCTCTGCGCACAGTGGTGTCATCAATTACATTGTCATGTGCGTTACCTACATCTTCTACCACAAGGCTGCTGTGGCCCAAGGCCTGGACCGCAAGAGCCTGCCATACTATGGTTGGTTCCAGCCAGGTTGCGCCTACTTGGGTCTCGCATGGATGATTATGATTGTGACATGCTACGGGTACACTGCTTTTGCACCATGGGACGTGGAGACATTCTTCATCTACTACACGATGGTGATTCTCGGTGAGTTTCATCCCTTCTACTACCGCAATATCGAAATGTACTGACGTGAATTTCAGCTCCTGTCCTTTTCGTCGGCTGGAAGCTCATCAAGCGCACCAAGCTCATTGGTGCTCACGAGGCTGATCTCATCTGGGAGCGACCTACGATTGATGCTTACGAGGCTACTTTCATCGATCCACCAAATGGATTCTGGCGCGAGATGCTGCAGATGGTTGGTATTGGACGCAAGAAGTTTGGACAGGATCGTCGACGATCGAGCGTTGTTGTTCCTGGCAACAAGGTCTAAAGAGGTGCATAGTTGGTGCGGCATTTTGGTTTCACTACTCGCGAGAGTAGAGAGAACACGGTGGAGTGGATGTTTGATCACGATGTAACGATTTGGAAGAAGAAGATACCCTGATTGCATAAACATGCATACGAACAGCAAAAACATATTCTGCACTTTGATGCTTCTTTCATTCATATATCTATGCCGTACTGTCGTAGTTGTTCCATATGCGCCCTGTTTTCCCACGCGACTTGCATATCTTGGTGGAGGACAAGGCTGAAGAGAGACCTCCAGAGACGGGACATGTGCAGCGTATACTGCTACGACAGTCCTAGACTGCAGTGAGATGATCTCGGTCGGTTTCTCAACAGATTTGTGTTGCAGTCATGTTGCCGCATCGAATTGTTTGAAGCTTCATGACTTTGAAAGCTGGCGTGCTGTCACAAATGGAGTACCTATGTGTTCTATCTGTGACCACCTGGTGGCAACAGGTGTGAAGATACCTTTCGATCCTGTCCAGGGCGAAGGGCGCGGCAGTCGGCCAGATGGATGGAGATGATCGCCGGGCAAGATCCAGATGGTACTCTTGGTTGAGAGGTACAATAGCTCTTCCCGCTGTGCTCACTGTGAGTGGTTATGATCGACTTCACCCTTCTGCTTATCTTCCCGTCACTTTGCAAAGTGTGGTGTTCGGACCGATAGGCAGGAAACTGCTGATGCCATGTCCTGCTCGCCTGGAAAGTCTCATCGAGCTATTCCAGGCATTGCATGCTGGAATGTTGTGCTTGCAACTTCCTCAAGTTGTGCTTGATCTTATCGCGCAAATTGGGAAAGAGCTTCGGAGAGGACGCCGGACACCTTCATCTCGTTGACATGGTGGATCTGGTCCACCGCGATGTTTTACCGTACTGACCTTTCCTGACCGTCTCCGCTTCTGCCGTTGCGTGCTGCTTTGCAGGCCAAGAGCAGCATAGCCTGGTCATTGAGCCTGAGTGAGGTGCCTGGCTTCGGTTACGACGAGTGATCGGTCTCATGCCTTGAAGGGCTTTAATGTGTTCCTCCACGTGCCTGTTTCGCAGGCAAGGTACACGGAGGGAAATAATGCGCCCTAATGTCGCTGGTAGCACTTCAGCCGAGAGGTACAGGCTGACGTGCATGAGTTCTGGAATCAGGCGACGCTTCCACCTCGCCCCGCATGCACGATCGGTGTCGCTGCCGTGCTGCTGGGATTCGCATGCCTGCAATATGCACGAAGCTCAAAATGGTCGATTGTGGCTGGGCAGGAGAGACATGTGTTGGGGGAGAGGGCACTTGAGAACACGGCGACAACGCTGGCACCAGTCGTGAGGAGCGGCGTGGGAGATGGAGGCCGTAGACGTGGCCGCGGACGGAGGGCAGCTTGAGTCGGCAGTCGGGACAACGAGGAACAGCAGCAGGTGCAGACCAGGGCAGGAGACAAAGCCGAGCGCTAGGCCGGCATGCCTGCGCATGTGATGCGCGGAAAGTGCAGAAGCTAGACCCTCATTTCTGCCATCGTCCAGCGGGACAGCAGCGCGGCCGTGTGAGTGCATGTCCGCCGCCAGCTCTGCCTGCTCTCTCGTCCACATGCCTCGATGGCGACGTGTCGCGTTGACCACATTCCCCGCTGTCCGCTGCCACTGCCCCCCGCCCGACTGACCACCGCCCCGCTGCATCGTGCCCACGGCAGCAACGACCAGCAGCGCCCGATGCCCGTTTGACGTCCTTCCGCTCAAGCCATCCCCGCTGCGCCGAGTCAACTTCCCTCCCACGGCAGCATAAACTGGCGTGCCCTAGCACAGGCTTCAAGCCATGCATGATGGCCACTCCGAACCCAATGCCACTGTTGAGCCTGACACAGTAGGCTCACCACCGCCTCCACCCGACCCAAACGTGCACGACGAAGGTGCCGCCGCCCCCATCAACCCCTCCAACTCGCCCAAGTCCGACGAGCCTCTGCGCCTCGAGAGCGAATCATGGGACATCAACAGGATCAGTGCCATAGCAGCACTGCAAATGCTGATTGATGCCCTCGACTCCCTTTCAAACACTACCGGCGACGTTCCACCCACTCCACCCGTCTCTCGTCCAGGAACGCCAGGCCCCTTCGGTCGAATACGACACCAGCGAAAGCCGAGTAGCACTCTTCCTCGAACATCCTCTTCGCAGAATCTTCCAAAACTTGAGATCGGCAGTCCCGAAGCTCATCCTCATGAACCCATTACTGTGGTCGTTGGCACGGGTGTGGAAGATATATCGATACAGCACCAAGCCATAGCAAGGCGCTTCTTCTCCAAAACCGCTCCCCCATTCACCATTGGTCAATACCTCAAACGCTTCCACCAGTACTGTCCACACTCTCCAGGCGTCTATCTCGGGGCTGTGGCCTACATCCACCAACTCTGCGTCTCCGATCTCATTGTTCCGGCCACGACCAGGACCATCCACAGGCTAGCTCTCACTGCCATTCGCGTCGCAGCGAAGAGTCTTGAAGACAATAAATGGTCGCAAGAGCGAGTTTCGAAAATGGGTGGCATCAGCAACACTCAGATGATGAACTTGGAGATTGCAATGTGCTTCCTCCTGGATTTTGAATTGTACCTGGACGAAAAGATCCTGGCGAGGAGGATGTACTTGCTACAAGAAGCTGCTAGGAGAGGTTTCGGCGGGCAAGGAGGGCTGAGCGAGCAGTTCAAGTTGAGGTTGCCGCTCAGAAAGAAGGGGCCCAAGTAGAGTTTGCCTTTGACGAGCCGCAGAAATGGATGTTTCTGAGCACGAGGACACCTGGAGAGCAGGCGCTGATTGCTGCGGTGGTGTCTGATTGATGTGGGTGTCGCTAATCCTTTACGAGATCCGGAGAGGGCGCTGTGTTGAACAAGCTCGTTTGCGATTTTTCGAAGGAGAATGCAGTGTGATCAAGGGAGTACAGCGCTTCAAATCCGGACATCCTTCCGGAAATCTTTGCGACACGGGAACGATTTTGATTCAAAGCCGCCTCTGGCGTGAACTTGCATGCAGGGAGGAAAAGGCGCGGGCGCTGGCGCATGAAGTGGGCACGAAATAGCATACAGCACTGGGGCGAGGCGTTGCAACTTTGCTTTTTTGGAGGATATCCTTGTTCTCGATGCAGCGTTCGAAGCAATAACGGCCGTGTCAGAATTACTGGATACCCTCAAGGGCGATGGACTTTTTCATTCCCTCAACAGGACACATTGGCATTGGACGACAGGAAGAGAGGCACGCATGCATTATGGCAGCAAATGCCTCGTGGAGTTTCTGGACATGAGCAATCACCTTGTTTTCAGCGCGACTTTGGGACTTTGGGACTTCTCAAATGCACGGTCCTTTTCGGAGTATGCGACGGATACTGCAGACGTATGCAGTTGCAGTTGCGAGTGTCAAGCATGACGATAGCTATAATCAGGACAGAAGGGACAGCATGAATCCATCTTGCAATGAGGCAGTACGGTACAGGTGGCTAGCAGCAACGAATGTAGCGAAATGCAACGACGAGACGAAGATTGCTGGTGCGCCCATTCAGGTCTCACTAATCTGCTACAATTTCAGTCGGCGAAGAGTAGAATAGCGGGCAGCTTGCACAGTTCAATCTAAGCTATTTGTATGCAATCTATAGACCACTCATTCACTTCAGCCGTACGAAAGCCTGTTTCACCCCGCATCATCATCGCTAAGTTAGTCGTCAGCTCCATCTGCATCTCGTTCCTCCATCATCAAACTTCTACTCTTGTACAACATACCGTCATGACAGACGCACAACATCTTGTGCAGTATGCACAGCGGCAGTTTGACGAAATCACTGCGAGCATCGAGCGCCATTTTGACCAAGTCGCGGGCCAGCTTCGCGAAAGCTTCTCTCACCAACGACCGCCAACGCCACCAAGACGATTACCTCCGCCTACCACATACCAGTCGATAGAACGATGGGTACTCCGAAACAAAGCCCTTGCCGCTGCAGCCGCGGCCTTTCTCGTCACTGGTTCCATCAGCGCCGTCGTGTACATCAAGAGCCAGGACATGAAACGCAAACGACGCGCGAGAAAGTCACCTAGCGGCGCTCGAACAGATGTTGTTGTGGTAGCAGGCGCAGTCGCCAACCCTTTGACGAGCGCTCTATATCTTGACCTTGAGCGACGTGGCTTCGTTGTCTACGTCGTGACCAATACGCCCGAAGATGAGCACTACATCCGTTCCCAGTCGCGTTCGGATCTACACATACTGTCTATACATCCGGGCGAAGATGATCCATATATCACGCACCAGGACTCCCTGGACCGCTTCCGCCATATGCTCTCACACGAACACCGAGCCTTCGATCACGCCGAACCGCACAGGCTTCATCTAAGAGGCCTCATCCTCGTTCCCGACACTTCTTCCTCTCCTCCTCTCCCCATTGCCGACATCCGTCCCTCTGACTGGTCTGATGCGCTCAACACGCGACTCCTCAACCCGATCACTACAACACAACTCTTCCTCCCTATCTTACAACCCAACTCCAAGATTCTTCTCCTCACACCCTCCGTAACGCCTTCTCTACAACTCCCACTCCACTCTCCCGAAACAACAACCTACCATGCCCTCGAATCGTTCCTGCGCACCCTCTCCACCGAAACAAAGGCCTCAGGAATCCAAGTATCCCACTTCAAACTCGGCAACATCGATATACCCGCCGTGACAGCGCGGCAGAAACGCGAAGGAATACACACGACTTCAAGGTTCAAGCCTACGCCGTTGCGACAGCTACACGACGCAGTGTTTGATCAGTTGGTTGCGAAGAGGGCAAAGAAAGAAGTTTTTGTGGGGAGAGGAAGCTGGACATATCATGTTATTGGGAAGTTCATGCCGAGTGGATTGGTAGGTTGGATGATGGCTCCTTCTACAGCGAAGAAGGGGACTTCCAATACTGCTAGCGGAGGGAGAAAAGAGCTGGGCAATGGATTTGCGTCTGATGATGAGAGACTGGCGAGTAGTGTGGGGAGTATTACTTGGGAGAAGGTGGATCAGCAGTTGGGAGAGTGAGCCAGAACCAGTACAGTGCTCTGGCAGAGGAGAGATTTATTGAGGAGGAAGTTGTGTCAAACTCGGAACGAGATTCATGATTTACGATGGGCATCACATCTTGTTGAGCATGGAGTTCTGGCGTTGGCTGAGGGTCTGGATTTGCAAGAGATCTTGTTTGATTCCTCCAGCTGAGTATGTCATTTTACCACTTCGATTCTGCTGTGCAGATACATATACCCATCAAAGCGTTCTCCACTTCATCGCGCCGTGAGATTTCATGGTAAATATTCACTGATCGAATCATCATTCTGTTGCTTCGCTTCGTCTATGTGCGTAAAACAATGCTAACTCGAGAGTCATGTCACGTGGTGGTGCTTCCATTAGTGCACCGCGGCTTTCTGACACGCCGCATCATCGTGATTTCCTCTTTCCTTACCTTTACCACCTCTAGTACTGTCCATCGATCGTGAGAGTACCCGTCTTCGTGATCTGCACGAGGAAGATTAGCACGTATTCTTTCAAACCACCCCAAACACCGAAGAAGAACTTACCATATACTCTGCAACAGCAACATCCTTACCCGACTCCTTACCATAACCAGACTCCTTGATACCACCAAACGGCGTCTCAGCAGCAGATGAATTACCAGTATTCATACCAATCATGCCCGCCTCAAGATTCTCCAACAACCGCCACGTCCGGTCAATATTCTTGGTGAAGAAATAGCTGGCAAGACCCATACTCGTATCATTCGCTTTCTTTACAGCCTCCTCCTCCGTCTCAAACTGGAACAAAGCCATCACAGGCGCAAAAGTCTCCTCTTGCGCGATGAGCATGCCCTCTTTGCCGCCGGTGATGATGGTGGGCTCGAAGAAATATCCATCGTATCCGGCTGTTCCTTGCAGTTTTTTGCCGCCGAGAATGATTTTTCCGCCTTGCTTTGTGGCGTCATCAACTTGGGCGAGGGCTTTATCGAGACTGCGTTCGGTGGTTACGGGGCCCATTGTGGTTTTGGAATCTGCGCCGTGGCCGACGATGAGTTCTTTGGTTTTGCGGGCGAGGATCTCGGCGAATTTATCGTAGACGCCGGATTGCACGTAGACGCGGTTTGCTGTGATGCAGGCTTGGCCAGCGTGGCGCCATTTCAGGGCCATGAGTTCTGTGGGTCGGTGAGTATTAGAGATGGGCGGTGGTGAGGCTGGGGTCTACGTGGACGACTTACGTGTGGCAGCTGCTTCTAGGTCTGCATCGTCGAAGACGAGGAATGGACAGTTGCCGCCGAGCTCGAGGGTGCACTTCTTCAAGCCATCGGAACAGATTTTCGCGACCAGCTTGCCAACTCTGGTGCTGCCAGTAAAGGTAACTTTCTTGACAAGTGGGTGTCGGCAGAGGGCTTCGCTGAGGGCTGGAGTTGTGTCGAGACTGGTCTGGAGAACGGAGAATACGCCCTTAGGGAAGCCAGCCTTCTCTGCGAGGTGTGCCAATGCCGCCACGGAGAAGGGTGTCTCTGGAGATGGCTTGACGATCATTGTGCAGCCAGCAGCCAGAGCAGCACCAGCCTTTCGCAGGATCATGGCAATTGGGAAGTTCCATGGCACGAGAGCCACCGCAACACCGATTGGCTGCTTGATGGTGAAAACACGCCTGTTTGGTGCTGAGGGTATCTGGACTGTGCCCTGCACACGCTCTGCCTCACCCGCAAACCACCAAGTGAATCCCAGAGCATAGTCGAGCTCGCCTTGTGATTCAAACAATGGCTTTCCGGTCTCGTGTGTCACGATCTGGGCCAAGTCGTCTCGGTTCTCGCGAATGAGTTGGTCCCACTTCAACAAGCATTGTGCTCGGATCTTGGGGTTGACTTTGCGGTATTCTTGGAATGCCTCGTGGGCAGCGATGACAGCCGCGTCTGCATCGTCTGGACCGCAATCTGGTGCTGTTGCCCATACCTTTCCATTGCCGGGATCTGAACCGTTAGCCAGAATACCATTCTGCAGAAATGTTTCCATACCATAGACATCGAATCGTTTTCCAGACTTGGCCTCTATCCAGCTACCGCCAGAGAGCGCCTGGTCGCGAAACAACTCTGGATTGTTCAACTAAAAACTTGTCAGAGCCTGATATTGCTTGAAACTCTACTGAACATCGAATACCTTGAAGGGAAGGTTTGGTGCCATTGTTGCTGCTGCAGAAAGGATATTCTGTCGATTGTGATGCAAATTGGCAAATTGTGACTGGATCGACAAGAGAATACAAGAACAGCCTCAGATGTAAGAGTGCAGTGTCTGGACCTCTTCTGCGTCACTACTTTGTGTGCTTTGCTGTGTGGTCGTCGAAGCCGAGCTCGCGCGCGGGGCTCCAATGATGCGGCCCACTATGTCATTACCAACGTCTCCGACCTCGCCCCTCGACTGACCTTCCGGGTACAGCGGGAATAATAAACAAAGATGACAAAGTCTAGAGCTACCCATTCATCATCCTCCGGTCAACCGCGATCTCCCCAGCTCTCATCACAAATACAAGATTGATCCTGCATACAGAAACAACCTGCTCGCCGTTGCTTCCATGGACCAACCAACAGGTTTGTCTTTGCTCATGAAGAGCAGAGCAGGCAGTTCAAGCTTCATTCCCCGCACCACAATACGTGGAGATGCACGGCGCTTGCCATGTTGAACATGCTTGTACCCTCAAGAACTCCAGGTCGTAGCGAATAGCAGTCGAGAGGAGACACCCATGTTGCAGCGGAGCTGACGACGTTGGAGCCTCAGAAAAGAGGAGTTGTCTTGCATGCTGCCTCCTCCTTGACATCTGCAAGGTGTTTTTCTTATTTCCATTGGAATATTGTACCTCTCCTGTTCCTTTGACCAACCAGAACATTGACTGTGGTGGTTACACGACATATAAATCGTACTTGTTGATCCAGTTTCCAAAAATGCCTCCTCGAGCATCTAAAAGACAGAAGACTAATTCCTCTTCCTCTTCAAACAATAACAATATCAACAACAACAACGAAACCATGGCTCACGCTTGGTCTGATCTCCCCTCCGTCCTCTCAACAGCCATCTCCAAAGCCAACAAAGCCGCCGAAACCGATGGCGAATTGAAATCTTTCGCAACGACGAACGCTATCACGCAGCCTGCCACATTTGGCATCAAAGCTGCTGGCTCGGACAATGCTATTGTCGTGACGGTCCAGAATGGAAAAGTTGATATCCAAGGCGGCACGACGAAGAATTGTACTTTTGCTATTAGTGCACTGCCGGAACAATGGCAGGAGTTTATGAAGCAGACTCCTGTTATGCCTTACCAGTCTTTTTGGGTAGGTTTGAACTTGGTGAACATGGGAAAGTGATATGTGAGAGCTGACTATTTGGACTGATAGGGAATGTTTGGTATGAACATCAAACAAGAGGGAATCTCGATTGAAGGTGATCAGACGGAGTTTGCGAGATGGACTCATATCTGGCGCAGAGTTCGTAAGTGTAGTTGCCAACAATTTGGAATACGAGAAGATTGCTGATGATTTCCCTGCTTAAATCTAGTTGAACTCGTTCACGATGCACACAGTGGTGTCACACCAGCTGATAAAGAGCCTGAAACTGATGTCGATCACATCGTTGGTCGATATGTATATCTCGACAACATCCCGATCTGGGGCCGCTGCAAGGTCTTCTACGAGCAATCTGGTGAAGGCGATCAGGATATCGTCTTTTTGCATACGGCTGGTTCCGACGGCCGTCAATATCATGGCGTACTCAACGACGAAAGAATGAGGAAGAAGTGTCGCATGACAGCATTCGACCTGCCGGTAGGTCGCCATGGAACGAAGAACGACATACCTTTATCTGCCCAAAGAACACTAACCTATGCCATTCCCTAGGCCCACGGCCGCAGCTTCCCCTACTCGACCTTCCACCCCGGCAATCACACCAACACCGAAGACTCCTACGTCGGCTGCATCGCCGCTCTCATCAAGAAACTCAATCTCAACAAACCCATCGTCTGCGGTGCCTCCATGGCAGGCCAAATTTCTCTCGCTTGCGCAATCCGCTACAAAGAAGTCGGTTGCGTCGGAACTATCCCGTTGCAAGGCTCGGATTATTTGAACATGGAACGTAGCTGGCATGATCAGTCTCCGCATGTCAATCAGGCTTTGTATAATCCCGAGTGGATCTATGGTATGATGAGTCCGACGGCTCCGTTGAAGAATCGACAGGTATGTTTTGTTGATGCGAAATGGAACGAAGAGGAGATGTTGAGGGGAGATTTTTGCTGACGATGATGATGTTTGAACTAGCTCATCTGGCATTTGTATTCCGCACAAGCTTATGGTATTTTCCACGGAGACTTGGACTTCTACTTCGGAGGCTGGGACGGACGTTCGAGGATGAAAGATATCGATACCAAGGCTTGTCCTGTTTATATGTTGACAGGTGAATATGGTGAGTACGATTCACTCCATCAATACATCGAGCCGAGGCTCACTTCCCATAGACTGGAGCAACACACCTGCGATGTCTCAGGCTACTTGCGATAAGATTCCCGGTGGCAAGCATCAGGCCATGAAAGGACTCGGACATTTCCCAGCGGTAAGTCTTTTTGAGTTATGTCGAGTTCGTTTTGATGTAGCAACTAATTGTTCGTGCAGACCGAAAATCCAAAGGTCTTTGTTGGATATCTCCTCGAGGCCATTGATCATATTCAGAAGACGCGTGTGTAGGTCGAATTTGACATTGGGCAAAGAAAACTGTACACGAAACGGGTTGAAAAGCAGCATGATGTGTAGAGAAAGGTAGATTCGTACATACCCTAGGATCCTCCAACGTGAAATGATTTCAGACCAGCTCCATAATGCCACCACCAATCTCGATTCAATAAGAGTTTGCCGCTGAAATGCCATTATTCATAAAAAGTAGGGTATCTTGCATCGTAACCAGAGTTCACGCCGCCCACAAATCCGAGAGACAGACACGACTACTGTTGACCCGGATGCCCTCTGGACGGTTGCTCAGACCATGGTAAACTCACCGACCGAGTCAAATGACGCCAATGTGTGGAGAGCCGCGATGCTCTCACTGTCTTTGACCATCTTCGTGGAATCGGTGGCGGAGGCTCCATCTCTATTGCTGGTGGGAAAATGGACGCCACGCGATATCGTTCTCCCTCAATGATTTCGATGGGATCCGGTGGTGGTGGACGAGCACCATGCTCGATGTCTATGACGCCGAAATAGTCGCCATTCTCGAAGGAGTGGTCTTGCCCAGTACTGATATCACGTCTTGGAGTCTCGTCGAGCCGAGTATCTATGCGCTCAATCTCTTGCAGTTCAGCTGCTATGGGCGTCATGAGCGGCGGTCTGCTTAAAGCTGCTGGGGGCAGAGCAATTGTCGTTCGTTTGTTGACTTTGGGTCCCACGGCCGGACTTAGCTCTGTTGCTGCCGGCTTGTGAGCTGATTTGCTCAATGTTGAATCGGCATTGCTTTTGATACCGCTTGACTTGTCACGGGAACCGGAGTCTCCCTCGTCGTTCTGTGGCTGAACTGGGTTCGATGAGCCGTTCGATATTCGGAAGCCTTTCCTGTAGAACGATTTCTTGCACATCGGTTGTAGAATTGGCGCATTCACTGCGATGATTCCTGCTATTGTCTCTCGCACTCCCCATCGGTTGATTACCGTCGCCGAAGGGTTGGCTTTCAACGTCATCACGATCCGTGTGAGAGCAGCGGTGATGACGAAGATCCCAGAAGAAAGTAATAGCCCGATGGTGATTTTCTTGCGCAGCGGTATTTTCAATTTCCACAGAAGAGGTATGGGAACGGCCAGTAAAGCGGCATCTGTGATCACATTGAGGACGGTGCAAACGTAAAAGTTCTGTATCCGGACTTCGCAGTGATCGGGCGGCTTTGGCTTGACTTGCCAATTTAAGCGAAGTGGTCGGCAGCTCAGCATGATGGTGAGGAACATTGCCAGGTAGGTGAGACCGCAGGCAACTCCGAGCGCCTTGACGTATCGTTCTTGTGGTAAACCGAACGTGATCCGGTGGAAGAAGAATAGCATGCAAGCCTTGAGGCCCCATCTGTGTGGTCATTGTTAGTGCAGGCTTCGCCGAAAGAGGCCTTGCTCTCACACTAGAAGGAACGGGCAAGAGGTAAGCGAATGTCCAATAATAAGGCCGCAGGAAGGACCAGTGAGGTCAATGCTTCGTGCAATGATTCTTCCACACTGACACTTTTAGAGTGTACTTACTCAGAGCAGTATACGTGAACCATGCGAGTAATTCTGTATCAATCAGTCAAACAACGTCCATATCCTGGCTCTCTGGTGAAGTAGCAAGAGGAAATGTCCATAGTGCAGCTGGGAGGC
>JAASLG010000714.1:0-15246 GCA_013365235.1 Cercospora sesami
TTTCACCTTCTTGTACTTCTCCATGAAATTTCCCACCACCAAGTCCCAGCAACGATCACCATCAAACGGAATCATCCGCCTGGACACGCTTATTCCTCCGAAGAATAGACCAGCCGGACTTGTGACCACCTTGGATCTCAGTGAGTGAAGGCACGATGCCTTGCAGATCTCCAAGCGGGACGGGAATCGGAAAGTCAACGGTTGGGAAGATGAGAGCCGCGAAGAGATACCAACCAGCGAGGCATGTTGCGAAGAGCAGTCCAGCAGCGGCCTAGGTGTCGTTAGCAACAAACGGGATAGACTTCAGCAGATGAACGACACTTACGATCTGGAGGTCGTGGGCCTTTTCTGCGTCGCCATCCGAAACGTAGAAGAACACTCCTGCCAAGCATGCGACTGCTGGAAGGATAGTGCCGAAGATGATGGCGAACACTAAGTTTGTTCGAAGACTGCAGATGAAGAAGAACAGTGACAGTATGGTGAACGCTACCCAGTAGAAGGCTGATAAGATGTATCAGCTCTGGATCTTGGTATGTCACCGCCTCTCACTTACCATAATTGGCATTGAATTCTGGGGCGGCAAGTCCACTGGCCGCGACATCCGGGTCTGTTGCAAATGATTGGTAGGTCTCGAATGCTGGCATCAATGTAGCACCATACGCAGCCCAGAACGAACCTGCTCTTCGTCAATACCTTTACCACTGTTTGCAGACGTTACAGCATACCGAAGGTAGCGAAAACCACGAATGGGAAGGTGTTACCGAGCACGAACTCGAGCAAGCCACCGATCCACATCAGAATTCCGCCGTAGAGGACCACAGTCGCGCTTTCGATCCCAGGTCAGCGCTCTTCCATAAATGCGTGGATGGAGAAGACTCACTTATTCGCTGAGCGTGAACCTCCAGCGCCATGCCAGCCCATAAGCTGCATGGTGATTGGCATCAAACTCATCTCGAACCCAACAATTGCAATTGGCGTCGGATTACCAAAGATTCTCTGCAAAGGATGTTTGAGAGGGAGCTTATCGATCTTCGGCTGAAGATACAGCTTCTCAAAGAGGTCGGAGGAGATGGTCACACTGCCAGTGCCACTGGTCTTAATTCTCGCGAGCGTGTCCTCGAGGTCATCGCCCGAGTATTGCTTTCCATTGACATCGTCAGTGAAGTCACGAGCAATGCTGTCTCCGGGTTGATGCTGATTCTCCATGATGGATGTGACGCAATTCCACGATTGCTGGCGAAGAGTCTGAATGAGAAGGACCTGACTACTGAGCAATGAGCTGGCAGTGGACAACGCGCTCTCGATGGGACCTGCGACAATATTATTGAAGCTGCGGAGATCATCGTTCAATGGTCAGGCCATGTCGAGAGCTTCATGGGAGCTGTCACGACCCCCCGGCGAACTGGCAAGGTTGACCACGCGTGTCATTGCTCAGCCTGCCACAATTGCGAGGGTCTTAGGACTCTTATTGGCAGAATATGAAAGACTTCCCTTTTGCTAAGAGAAAGAGATAAAGTCAGAAGACAGTGGGAGAAGGGAAAGTGCGGAGAATGCCTGTTCATGCACGGATGGAGGTTCTCCATGGCCGCCTCTGCCGGTCCTGAGCATACGGGAAGCAATATCGCTCCGACCCGAACTGTTCGTGCGCGATCATTGTGCTGAAGCGGTCGCATTCCGATCGAATCCAGGTGTTAGCGGATATGGCCAAGATTGTCTTGGAGCTCGTACGCCTGCGCAAGCTTGCTGACCTGCCAAATTTTTGCAGTCAGCTCGCTGGCTGCTGAGCTGCCCAAGACGTGCTCCGCAGGTGCGATTGCGTTGTCGATGACTTCGCCACAGCCCAGTCAAGTCTGGATGCTGGTGAAGTGCTGTGGTGCAACGAGCTCGGAGGAAGGGGAGATGAAGTCAAGGGAAGCGGACGGAGCTTGCCGCTTTGGAGTGGCCAATGCCTTCCTCCACTTTCCACCAGCCATCTTCCAGGCACGGACACACAACCACTCACACGTGCAGCATGTCAAACTCTCTCCCTCTGCCCTGTCGACCCCGTCTCGATGGGTCGAACTACATGTCAGGGTATCCTAGCAAATTTCCCCTTTGACTTCATTGACACATCGCGAAAAGAGCCAGAGTCGATTCCATACCGCGGCCGCCACCGAGGTCAAAACAGCGCGCGTACTCGTCCGAAGTCTCGATCATCTTTCGGCTCCTGAGAGGATACTGTGCGAACCACTCAATTTGATGCAGAACCCTCACTCCACTGGAAAGAGACGGCTCCGAAATTCTAGCGCTTACTGAGTTCCGGCTGTCCGGAGGACCAGCATTGCGCGGTGAGGACAAGACAATGCTCGGCGGGTCGTCACTGCAACTCACAACACCTCTCCCAACGTGCATATGCTGCGTACGGTTCGTACCCGGAATCTGCGGCCAATTTGAGAGACAACATTCAGTCGCCCCGTCCCTGGGTGTCTGAGCAGAGCCAAGCCTTTTCAGCAGACCGACAGTTCCATACAGAAGATTATGCCTTGCCTCAGCTCCAAGAACACTCAGCCGACAGACGTGAACGTCATGGAGCCATGCCAGTTCATCCACAGTGCACCACTAAGCGAACATCACAGGTGCAGGCGATCAGTGGCCTTCAGATACCGTCCCAGGCCACCCAGCAACTCAATCGAGACGCACTTCGCCGATCCACGCCATAATCGAGAATCTGCGCCTGTTGCGTCGAGAAAGTGTGGAACGTGCAAGCCAGCCGGCTTCGTGGGCTCGAGAGGATCTGAAGCGTTCCAGGGCACGTGGTCTTTCATTGCGCGTGAGCGGAATTGCATTCGCGTCGAAGCATCCTTCTTGTTCAAAACTTCACATGCGTAAGTCAGCGCAGTACTTGTGGGAGTTGCTGATATGCGACGTGCTTTCTCAGCCAGTCATTGGCCCTCCTTGTCTCTCATGAATAGCTCCGCAAGACCAACTTGCCCTCTGTCAACGACAGTCGGGGCAAACTCCGCATGTTGTCCATATATGCTTAACGTTATTCGCAATGCTCGCAGCGAGAAGATCCATAAAAATACCTTCTTCGAAACTCTGTTTCGAGCCCTATACCTTTTATATACAACACTGGCCAATCACGCGAGATTTGCTAAATTGGAATTGGTCGCTACACGATCTTTCCGCGCAATGATGCTCAATCAAGGCGTTGCTAATGTACCAGTGCAGGGGTTTCTCAAACCTACAGGCCCTGCCTTTTCGGGCCCCATCTACTACATCGCATCAGTTCCGGACGCCGGAATGCCATATTATCATGTTGATAGGAAGGGACTGACGTGATCAGATTCTGCCGTGTCAACTAAAGCTCATGTCGCGCGCGTATCTTTCGCGATGAGACATGTCTGTCAACCATTATTCTCGAGAGTCTCTCGATGGACCTGTCTATTCAATGTCAAAGCTGGCGAGATCGCTGATGCCAGAAGCAGCCAGCCTTCCGGCAGAGGGACCAAGGCAAGAGAGTGGTGTGACAAAGGCACCGCTCCTTCTCGGACTCCTCTTCACTTTCTATGGACTCTCGGTCATCTTTGTCATTGCGCGGATATACGTCCGTGCAACAACCACACGTCGTGTGGGCACTGATGACTGGCTCATAGTGGCTAGTGTGGTATGGAACTGGTTCTTACTGCCGCGCTGTTCTTCACTGACCATCATGTCCAGATCATCGGCACTGGAATGCTGGTCGCTCAATATTATGGTGAGTCAGCATCAGTGTATTTGTGCACGCGCCATTAATGCCCTCCCAGAGGTGATTCTAAGCAGTGGTTTGCACCCTACAGTACTATCGGGACAAACCAGGAACAGCGTTGCCAAAGTAACACATTGTATACATCTTGCTCGCTGACGACTCTGACAACTTGCGCAGTACTGCTTCATAGCGGTATCTCAATGGGCGGTTGGCGTAACGATCACAAAGGTCTCAGTGTTGTTCCAGTACCTTCGCTTCATCACGTGCCCCACGGCGTGTCGGATCATATGGACACTCATGATCATTGTCATACTTGGTGGCATCAGCACTCTGGTGGTAACATTGGCCGCCTGTCAGCCGATGAGGTCCATGTGGCATGTTGAGCTACAGCACAAGGCTGAGTGCATTGATCAAAAGCTGTGAGTGTCTTGATATAAGCCTTGCAACAGATACATGCTCACGAAAATAGCTTCTGGGAACTACAGTCTGGGTACGAGATAGCATCCTGCTTCGCCATGCTTGCGATCGTGGTACAGCCCCTGTGGCGTTTGCACCTGTCCGTGCAAAGACGGCTCGGCATCATTGTCTTGCTTGGACTGAGTTCATCGTACCGTGATCAGTAATCTGAGAACTGCCGCACACCACGCTGACATTGTACCAGCTCATGTGTCGTGAGTGCACTACGCTTGGCGTGTGTAAAGCGACAGTGCACATTGGTCAGCGTTCCAGCAACGCCTGGTGCACATGACTTCAATTGGGGAAATAATGTGGTATGATATCCATGGCCGCCATGAAGACGTCTCACTGAGCATCAGTCTAGCCCACTCTCTACGCTGCCATCGAGCTTCATGCAGGTATTGTCTGCTGTTCTCTGCCAGCACTGATGCCTTTGCGGTTCCCGATACGTGCGTGGCTGCGTCCCGCGAGACGAACTCCATCCGTACTACCACAAATTGTTCTGCCACGAGGACCAAACACGGAACCAGCTCGCCATATCGCACAACCAATTCTTCCAACTCCATCGCAACACGAAGCAACCGAGGCGTTACCGCAGCCGAACGAATCGAGAATCGCCAGTGGCCCTGGTGAGATAACGAACAGCCAAACGACTCACGGTACTACACCAACGACGTTGAGCCAGCAATCACAGAGCACGCCTTTGACAGAAGCAGGTACGTCGTCCCGATTGACTCCTAGTGAAACCAGCAGCAACGATAATGACAGTCTTCCAGGGCGTAGCAACGAGAATATGCCACGTCCGAATCGCACCGGACACGACCAATACAAGACCGCTCTTGGAATACCACTTGTTTCTCAATCGTGGAGAACATGGATGACAGTTGCATGAACTTTGACGATGGCTACAAGCGCGCTTACCTTTGTGCCGGGAACTGCCCTACTCAACGTAGACTAAAGAAGCATCAAAGGTCTCACGACCGTTTTTACACATTCTCCAGAACCCGTGACGTTACGAGACGTCTGCCGAGGAGTAAGTCGGAAGACACATCCTGTCCACTACCGCAACTGGAGCGCAAGTCGATTACATCGACTGCTACATGGTGAAGGTCAAACCCAACAACGTAGAAGAGGAGGTTCAACAGCATAAGGATGAATTTTTCCTCCTGTTGAAACGCGGATCAATCCACGAGGTCCTTGCAAGACAAGGCACAAAGAAGCTATCTGTGTCAAAAGACGACTACGAGCAACGAACCGAGACGCATCACCTCACCACAACTTCACTCCTCTCCAAGGCATTATATCCCTCCAAGCCATTACATCTCTCCAAGCCATCACATACTCCTGACTACAGTCCGAATCCCGAATCGCATTCTCGCACGCAATCCATGACCCTGCCCACAACCATCCCAACTCAATGCAACACAATCTCATTCTTCTCCAACCACTCCCCAAACCCCACCAACTGCCCCCACGCCACCCCTCGACTCCATTCCAATCCTTTCTCCTGCCCAGGACCAAAATACCCGAACTCCTCCAAATATTCAAAATACTCCACAAACATTCCCTCCCAGAATCCCATGTCCTCTACCTTCTCCTTCAACTCAACCTGTCTATACTCCACTTTCTTTCCCGTAACCTCCGATATCTTCTCCACAATCTCCTCAAGACTATACCACTTCTCCATGGCTCTCAACGTCTTCCCTTCGAATTTCTCCGGATCAGCGAGGATTGTTCCTACGAATTTTCCAGTATCTTCTACCGCGGCGACGAGAGGAAGTTGGGTTTTACCTGGAACGTGGCGTTCCATGACCCATTTCTCTTCGTTTTCGAGTTTTCGAATTCCTGCGGCGGCGGAGTGCAGGAAATTCTCCATGAACGAGCCAGGACAGTAGAATGCGCTGGAAATTTTGGGAGAGAGGGAGCGCATGTATTCTTCTGCTTTGGCTTTGGCGTCGAAGGGTGTGACAAGGGTGTATTTTCCTGAGGAGATTTGGGATACGGGAGGGAGGGTGCTGAAGATTATGTATCGGACTTTTTGGGAGATGGCTATGTCGACTGTGGTTTTGATTGTTTGGAATTCTGAGGAGAGGGCGTTGGGGCCGAAGGCTGGGGTGCTCATAAGGAAGATTGTGTGGACGCCTTCGAGAGCTGAAGTGATGGAGGCTGGGTCTGAGGTGTCTGCTGCCACGATTTCGATGCTTGATGGCAGGGCTTTGGCCTTTGGAGAGGAGACATCGCG
Source organism: Cercospora sesami (assembly GCA_013365235.1). Taxonomy (NCBI): domain Eukaryota; kingdom Fungi; phylum Ascomycota; class Dothideomycetes; order Mycosphaerellales; family Mycosphaerellaceae; genus Cercospora; species Cercospora sesami. The sequence goes on from JAASLG010000714.1 coordinate 6,426, forward strand.
TGTAATGGCGCGGATGCTGTATTGTTTCGAGAGATCGGCATCGTTGAGGACGAAGTTAATGACTGAGCTGCCTTGGTTCCCTGTGGCGCCAAAAACGGCAATGAGTTCGGACATCTTGGCGATTGTATTGCGTGTTTCCTTGCCCTCACAAAAGCTGATACATGTTGGGGGGTGTGATTGAGAGCTGTTTTGCGTGCTAGATCTAATGCTGCTGCCTTCCTCTGGCTGACAAAGCTGCACTTGCCGGCATCACAGGATCACGCTCAAAGCAGACAGGACCTACTTGAAGTGATGTACATTCACTGTCGCCTTGATCCAGCTGACAAAGCTACAGTCTCTTGGTCCCGAAGGATTGTGCCCAAAGCAGGTAGGAATTTCCCGAAATGGTTTAGTCCCAGTGCACAACAGTGTAGCGATGGAGCTCAATGCAGGAAAGTGATCAGCACGGGGAAAAGCTATGGCAACATTTCGCTTCGTTGCACGATGTCTAAACAAAATGTATCAAGCTGTGATACAAACGCTGGTTGCGAGACCAACAATAACACTCCTGATCAGACCTCCAATCCACCAGCCAACAGCATTTCGTACACCTTGACCAAGCATCGCCGACTGTGATAGCGCTGGGTGCAGTGCTCCGACGATACTGAGACAACGCAAATAGCGAACAAACAGTTCAGCCTTCACATAGGGTTGCAATTGCTCTCAGTGTCTTCTCCTGCAGAACCGTCCACGCTAAGCGCAGCTCCTTGGGCTGCGTCAGACATGGTGTGGTCCTCATCGTTCTCGCCTTCTTCAGCAGCTGCCATTGCAGGCTTGAGAGTCTTCACCTTAGGATGAATCTTCTTTCCATCAACTCTTCCACCCTTACGGGCTTCGTGGTCGAATGCTTTCCACTTGTGAGAACGACCTGTGCGGAGCTTGATGCCCATCTTCTTGAGCACGTCCTCGGCGATCTGAGACTCTTTCTCGCGCCACAAGATCAGTTGAGAGGGACCAGCAAAGCTTGGCTCTGATACGCCATCTCTACCTTCTTGCTCAGTGAGATCGACAATTGGGGCACAGCCAGCCTGTTGCTCCGGCTTTGGCTTGTCGGCTTCTCTGTTGTAGCAAATCTCCTCGTCATCTTGATCAGGCGAAGGACTGTTGCATGCAGGACCCTTGAACAGGTTGTTCCAGAAATTATTCGTAGAATCGCTAGAATCGGTGGGAAGCTCCATGTGCTCATCATCTTCGATATCTGGCTTGACATAGACATTATCCTGGTCGATCATAATTGCGTCGTCTGTCTCGCCCATCTCGACGTCGTCATCTATGCCAGACCAGTCAGAGTAAGTCGCAATGCTGAGCACGTCGTCTCTGTCATCATTCACCGAAGTTTGAGTTTCGATCGGGCCGGCCGGTGGAGCAGAGATGCGCTCTAGGTACTCCTCGTCCGTCTCATCCTCGGCCATGTCGTCAACCGTAGGTCTTGGCGGTGCAACAGATGGGGCAATGCTATCGTCCATGTCTGGACCATCCAATCGACTGATCTCGGCTCGCCGCTGCGCTTCTTCCTCTTGAACTCTGAACGCCAATGCTTTGGCCTCAGCTTCTTTAGCGCGCTCCATCTCATCCTTCTGCTCTTGCTCAGCGGCACGCTTCAGCTCGTCGCAAATGCCCAGACAATAGCTGCTTCGCCCGACTACGCCATTGTACTTTCGAGCCCACTCCACCATGAGATTGTGAGTCATCTCGAAAGCATTTGCAGCAGCGACTGTGTTTGCAGCTACGCCGTGAAAGACGACCTTGAGGCCGTGAGTGAGTGGCTCGCGATTGATAGGGAACTTCTCAGTGAAGTGTTTGACCCCAAAAAACGTCTCCATGGCAAATGCCAGTGGGGCGATGTAGATTTGCTGCTGCACACTCTTGGTGTGGTCACCATCATTGCGCTCGAGAGAGACAGCACTACAGCCGCCAAGCTGTAGCTGTTGCTCAGGTGTCGTGTGTGCGAGCACCTCAGCCTGAGTCACGTTGTACTGTTTCATGAGACGTGAGGCGACGTGCAGGGCTCGCTTTGCTTCGGCCTCTGGCGTTCCGGGGTGGTTGCCAGATGCTAGACACTTCTTGATACGGTCAAGAATGTTCTCTGCGATATCCGCTGTAGACGACATGACCCTTACATCGTTGTCGGCGCTTTCGGTGACCGGAGCTTTGTAGAGCGGTGGCGCACCAAGCTTTGGACCTTTGGGCACTCGCTTCTTGCGCCGCTTATCGGCTGGCTTGGTGTTTGCATCCGTTGAGTTGGGTTCGTAGGTGCTGTCGCCCATGTCTTCGTCGGCCTCCTCAGGATCGGTTTGACTTGTCGCGTCTGTCATTTCGTGATCTTCGCCTGTCAGCGCTGCTTTGAATTCAGCCGAGACTGCAGCGAGATTGGCTGGATACGGGGCTGAGCCCTTTGTCGACTTCGCCGTCTCCCAGCCCATGAGGGTCTTCTCATGCTCAGCACGAACAGCAGCCAACCTCGCCTCCTCAGCTTTGGCTTCAGCCTTCCTGTCAGCCGCATCGAGGGACGCTGTCTTGATAGCGATGTAGTCTTTCAAAGACTTCTCGCGTGCCACGCTCCTGAGTCGCTCCGCTTCGAGCTCAGTCGAAGCAGTCGTCAAAGCGACCTGCGCGGCGGCATCTTCAGCAGCTTTTCTGACGCGCTCAGTTGTTGCGCGCAAGATTTCCTGGTCGTTCTGTTGGGTGCCGCCGCCATTGATGCTAGCGAGAGCAGCCTTGACCGCGGCGTCGATGATGGCTTGATGTGCGGTAGCCTGCGCGTCTGTCGCCATCTTGCCTGCTCCCGTGTGGTGCGCGACAATGTGGAAGAAAGAAGTTGTGATGGTGTTTGGAAGGAGGGGGCACTTTAAGGCGGTTTTGAGGGTGCGGCGCGCGCTTCCGAGACTCCAATGCCGCGTAAACAAGACAACGGCGCTGCAGCTCTTCGTACAGGCTCAGTCTACGCGACGCGAGGGCTGACCGGCGCTGGAATTGATGCAACACCACAGGCGCGCGTTGTATTCGCGCTTGCTCAATGTTCCAAAACTAGATATGTCCACATCGCTCCAGAATGGCCGAGTCGGGAGGCCCAATGATGTGAATAATCAAGACATTCCTGCCTCAACCGCCGCCGTGTCTTACAGTCCACAGCAGTGGGCATGGAAAGCTTTGGGTGTCCTTTCAAAGCGGAGTCGCCTCGGTCTTGAATGATATACCCCACCCCTAACATTCAGGCACCAGAACTCACCATCCTTGCAGACGCGCTCTACGCGTCGCGAGACTTGACCGCGTATCCTGGTCGCAAACTCAAAAGCATAGGTTCTATGTCGTACTGTGGACTGACTTGTTGATCTTTGAAGGCCGAGAACGCGAACGGTATCCTGTTAAGGCCGGTCTGTGGAGCAGGAAGCGCCCGAGGGCCTGAAGATCCAAATATCGCTGTCGTAGATATCTACAGTATACACATACAAGAACTCCAACAGTGCTGTTGCGCCTCAGAGCACATGCCAAATTGCGCCATTCGATAAGAATCTTCTACTCAAAGCACCATCTTATCACCGCGGCGGTGAACTACGGCGACTCCCTTCCCCACTACTGCCGTCCACAGGCGTAGGCTGCACCTCCTTCAAAGGCCCGTGGTTCACAACCTGGACCTCAGGCGTCTTTGCTCGGCCTAGCTCGTCGAGATCATCGTCCTCGTCACCCTCGCCTCCCATCATTCTCCTCCTTTCATCCCCATCGTAGTCGCCACTGCCATCGTCACCGACGCGAGAGTACTTCTGCTCGTTCTCGCCACTCTGCTTCTTGTCCATGATGAAGTTATCAATGATCCAGTACTGCACGGCGTTCATAGCGAGTGGGAACAAGAACATGGCGAAGACGATCTGGAGAGCTTCGTTGCCCTCTGTCCAACGGAGAGCCCAGTCACCGATCCAAGGTAGGAAGGGCATTGCCATAAAGAGGAAGAACACAAAGAGCTTCATAAAGGAAAGGCCGATGCAGTAGATGAAGAGTTGTTTAAAGTACCAGGTGATCTTTGGTGGGCTGTCGTAGTGGCCGGATTTGATAGACTCGGGAGGGTTGGCCAGCGGGGTGCGGAGGAAGGCAGCGTGCAGGACCTTGAGGATTACGTAGAGGACAGGGACACCAATGGTGGTCTGTAGCAGAGTCAGTATTATTCAGCTGCGAGCTGATCACCATGCACTCACGTCGATGCCCAGGTTCAGAAGATAGTAAGAGCACGGATTGGGTTTCCTCTCATCAGCTGCGCCCTGTGTAGCAACAGTAGCTGCTGCGTTGGCCACGTCCACGCTTCCAAACATGCTCATGGCCAAGTTGATGACGTGCACAAGCATGGAGCCCAACAGCTGCTTGCTCACATCGAAAAGGAAAATCTTCCAAGGCCGCTTGCTCTCTTCCCGCCATCGTTTGTAGACCAAAGTAAGCACAGCCAGTAGACCCAGGGCGCCTTGCACGAAAAGCGCGAACTTGCCTAGCAAGTTGCACTCGGCTTGCGGCTCTGGCCCATCTGTGGGTGTCTTGTCTGAGGTCTGGGGCTCAACATGGCTGCTTTGATTTTGAGCTGATATCTCCGGCTTCGTGTCTTCAAGCTCAGCGTCAGGGACGTACTCTCCACCAGGCATGTCTGTTGGCTCCTTGGACGGGCCTTCTTTGACAATTTTCAAGAGCTCCGTCTCAAAGACCAATGTCGCCCCAGGTGGAATATCATTACCAGCGCCACGCTGTCCATATCCCAACTCAGGCGGTATCGTTAGCCTCCTCTTCTGCCCCGGACACATGTCCAACAAGCCCTGGTCCCATCCTTCAATAACCTGACCAACTCCCAGGGTGAATTCGAATGGCTCGCCACGTTTGTAGCTCTCATCAAAGAGCTTGCCGTTGGACTGTAGTGTTCCTCTGTAATGAACGGAGACCTTGTCTTTCGAGCGAGTCGGACGATCGCAGGACTCGGGGCCGGAGAGGATCTGCACGACGAGGCCAGAGGGGTAGCGGATGCCTGCCAGCACGGCGGCGGCGAAGGGGAGGAGCGAGACGAGAGCGCGCATGGCGGCGGCGGCGGTGAGGTGATGGCTCTACCGCGTGTGTCGTCGTAGCGGCATTTCCTGCAGTAGGAAAGTACTGTGATTCAGGTGGAGCGGTGGTGATGATGGACGCCTCAAGAAAGGGTCCTGATGACCTCCGTTTAGCTCGTGAGGATCCCGGGCACAGATCAGCCTCATTTGGCGGAGTCAATCCCGGCGCCTGCTTCCTTCTCCACACTCTGCCTTCTCTTCTCTTCCCAAAACAGTTACCATCGTGAACGTCCTTCTCTATCACCATTCAGCCCACTCTGTAGCTCATCGCCTGCAGTTCGCTCTGATCATGCTCGTTGCAGCGATATGGTTGATAGAGCCAACACGCTTGGGAAGGCTGACTCTTCCTGTTGCGACTTTAGCCTGACCTTCGTCGGTCAAGCCCAGCTCAATGAACAAGCACTACCTGCCTCGCGCAACCTGATGGCTACCGGCCATTGTCAGCCACTTACAACGCTGCACTCTGCAACAATCTCGCTCCGCTCTCGCTCCACGCCAAGGCTTTTGCTCGAGGCGCCATGGGCATACGCAGGGCTGAACGTGATACCGTTCGATGCATGGACATCTCGTACACCTCGGATGACCGAACAGATATGATTATATGGGAAAACAAATTGTCGCCTTCTCGCCTGACCGTCTTCGATGCACAGCATCCCAGTCAGAGGAGCCGCGTGGTGCTACCTGACCTTGCCATAGGCGACATGTCTTGCAGACCAGAGAAAAGATGCATTGTGCACTCGTGAGCATGAAGTGTACTGTCTGATTCAGCTACGCCAGACCCGAGTCACTCGCGAGTGTGTGGCAGCAGACTCTCCTCCAAGCTGGTATTCACTCTGGAGAAGCCCCCTGGCATCCACGCTCGCTGGCTGGCGATGCTTCGCAAGAACACAGCCTGTCAAGCCTGAGGCTCAGCCACGTGGTTGCAGAGTCTGAATACACTCCATCGAAGTGGTAGCTTGGCAGTCCGACCACGCCGCTTCATCCGCCACCACTTGTAGCACCTCACCTGCTACCTCGTGGACGCAAGACTGCCGCTCATACGTTGGCATGCTTTGGAGTGCGTCATGTGCATGCCTCATTGAGGCAGTGCCAGAGTCCCAATGTGCCGAACTGCCTCTTCAACCTCTTTCGGAGAAAAGGTCAGCCGATGCCGATGTCACTTCACCTTCCGCGTACATCCGCCTTCACCTACAGCCCTAGGGTACCCGCCTCAACCCCTGACAGACAATATTTTTTCTTTTCGAAGCTATGTGGTTACTCCACAAGAATGAAGCGAAGATGGATCTTGAGCTCTAAATGGAGAATCTTGGTACGTACGCAAGACGGAGAATCGTACCGTGATAGCCCCATACTCATGTCAGACCTAAGAAAGATGTCCCAGGAATCTTGGCATCATCGCCAGGCTTTGCTATAGCCAAGGCGGAGAAACTGTAACCTGAACCGGTAGACCCGTGAAGTTGCTCAGAACAGAAACGAAGCGTGGGAGGATGCTGCAGCATGAGGCCTCATGTGAATCTTGGTTCGACCGCCAGGAGCTTTGCTACAGCTAACATGAAGAAGGTCAGCATAACTCAACAGTCCCGTCAAAATCGAGATCGAGTATTGAAGCAGCTTTGCGACTTCAAGATGCAGATTAGTGAGGGTACAGCAATGGACATCCTGCTACAAATGGAATCTTAGCACGGCTGACAGGAGTCTGTCCGTCAGCCAAGACGGAGAATCCAAAGCATAAGCAGTAATTCTGTGATCACAACCTTGATGGCTTGTGAAGATTCATCCCAGCATGGGGATCTTGGCACGACTGCCAGGAGCTTCGCCATAGCCAAGGCGGAGAATCGAAAGAGATCATAGAAGTTTCGTCGGAACTGAGATGGACTGTCAAGCTACATTTCGAGATGGCAGATCTCAGTGCGTCCGCCTGGAGTCCCGCCACAGTCAAGACGGCGAATCGTAGCATAAGCATTAGTACTGTCAGCACTTTGATGGCCCGGCGTAGGAAGCTTGGCCCCACCTCCAGGAGCTTTACTATAGCCACAACGACCGGGAAATCGCAATACGGATCAGTAGTCTCATCCGGACTAAGATGAACTATAGGACCACATTCCTCTAAATGGGGAATCTTGACATGAACGCCATCAGCCTCGCCCCAGCCAAGACGGAGAATCGTAACATGATCAGTATTCATCTCAGACCGAGGACGGAGATGTCGAAAGACATGCCATCACAGAGATGGGTGGGGAAGTAGTATAAGAACTCGCCCTCCTCATCTTGCTGATGGGAATTCATCATCATCCAGCAATCTCATATTCTCTCTAACTCGCCGGTTCGAGTCTTCTTTTCAACATCTCCATCCAAAAAGCCCACCATCAAGTCATTTTCCTAGTTCAAATCTTCAACAACAATAAAAATGAAGTGCTCATTCGCCGTCATCATCACCGCGCTGGCCGCATTCGCAGCAGCTGCACCAGTTCAAGATTTCTATGTAATTGGCAAAGGTGAGCAGCATCAAGCAACAAACAGACAATAAAGACAGATCGCAAATGCCGCTTCCCTCTCACCACCTCAAAACAATCTACCACATGTATTCTCTGCAACCACTAACACGACCTCTTTCACACAGACGGCCAAATCTACGCCCGAGACGCCTTGCCACAAGGACGCTTCGGACCCGCCATCAAAGCCGCAAAGACCGTCATCGGCGGCCTGGGAGACAAAGTTCTTGACCTTGGAAAGACGACGCCAATCAAGGGTGCCATCAAGGGCGCTCAGAATATCAAGGTGCCTAACCCGGGTGCTTTGGATTTCTCCCCATAGACGGCTGAAACGAAAACTCATGAAATGATGGAAAAAAGGTTGGGTAGGGTGGGCACCTCTCGGAGAGCTGGTCTCAATGAAGGGAGTTTCTTTTTGGATGAGATGTTTGATAGAATGGACTGGAAGAGTATAGATTGAGAATATGAGATTTGTTTGATGAGTAACTTTCACTGCATATTCTCGTTGCTGATCATGTTGTGGCTTTCACGGGACCAATTCATGGTAGGGAGCGTGACTTTGTCTGCACACCCAATCGATCAACCGGAGGCTGACCAAAAGGTAGACTACAAGCTTTGTCCGGCGGCTTGTTGATGGGAGACGAGACTCAACGTTCTACACTCGGTCTGGAGTGGGGGAGACTCCAATGTTATATCGCTATGGGCCTGCGCAGACCTCCTGAAAGCTCATCGGAGTTACTGCCGCACTGATGCACTCTCGATCTGTCCAGTCACGACTCCGAGCACCTTCGAGAGCACACTTATTGATTCGTGTAGCAAAGAATATGAAGTGCCTGAGCCGTTTCAAACCTTGGCCGAATTGTTCATCTCTGATATGCAACCTCGACGGGAGTGAGAACGTTGTGGCTACGCCTCGCATATTCGTAGGTGAAAAGAGCATGCCTGAGGCACTCAATTGGGTATCGCTGAAAATCATGCAGTTGCTCGGCAACGATTGTGCTCGTGTCGTGTCATGAGTTGGGTCTGCCCTATATGTTGCTTGCCGATAGTGAGTACAACCAGTGTTGTGAGATCAGTGCAGCCAATGTGGTGCAAGACTGCTGGACACCAGCAATTTGACGAGCTCACCTACGAACACCGCCACATCGATTCACCTGCCTGTCGTTGAAGTCGGCCTGATCGATCTCATTGCTGACAACCAAGAGACGCTCCGAT
>JAASLG010000715.1:0-16157 GCA_013365235.1 Cercospora sesami
ACGCTCGCGACATGACCATGCAGGAGATCCACGAGAAGTACTACAATGCAATTGATGTAGCCGAAGACGAGGTCTTGTTTCCGGAGGAAGTGCAGGGGCTACAAATCACCGCCATTGGTGATCATGCCGATAGGATCAGCCGCGAACTAGAGTCTCAGGGGCCTAACTGGGTGCGATTTGTCAATGATATGGATACAGATGAGGACTCGGATGATGCCGATTCCGATATTGTCGAGCAATTCAGTCGGCCACGGCTCCAGGCGAACGGCCAATCTTCCCAAGCAAGGAAACCGAAGAGCTTGGCTATAAGGCAAAAGAACGCAGCGTTCAATGGCAAACAGATCGTGCCACGAAGCAGGCTTGAGGACAAGAAGATACCGAAGAGTGGCAAAGCATTCGCGAAGAATTTGCTGGAAGCCGGCGAGCGCGAGCACAATTGGCAAACAGAGGAAGATCGGTGTCCGAACGACTTCGCTCCTGATTGCGAATGCGCAGCTTGTGCTGAAGCTGAAGGTTGGTTGCAATATGACAGCGGCAGCTCTGACTGGAGCTATACCGAAGAATCTGATTCAGAGGGTCTGTACGGGGTCTGTGATGCGGACCTGGAAGCTGTGGAATCGGACCCGAGAGAACTGAAAAGACTCAAAGCCTTTGTTTTCGGCGGTCACATTGAGAAAGAGGACGTAGAGAAGCAATTCTACTTCTTCACTGAGCGCGAAAAGGCGAAGGCAAGTTACCCATCACACAATAGTGTCTACGAAAAATACTGGCGCTCTGCTAGAATGTAACGTTCGCTACTGTAATTTACTGACAGCACACAGGCCTTCAAACCACAATTCCATGCTGCTGACATGGAACCGGGTGCCATGGAGCGCTACGCGGAGTTACAGCAGCTGAAGGAAGAGTGCAGGAGAATGAATTCCAAAAGCGGATATTTGCGCGGCAGGGCGGCGCAGACGCAGATGTGGCTGAATGTGGACGCAACTGAGCATCGTCTCGTCCTCCGCGACCTAGAGTCCACATACGCTTTCGTTGGGCTGTTCTTCCCTGCCGATCGCGAAACGTGTGGCGACAACATTGGGGGTTGGCGACAAAAGCTCGCAACCCGTACCAAGCTAGTCGATAACCATTACAAGGCAACGCAGGTCCCTTACTTCCGCGATTGGCGCGACGAAGATCTTTTTCCTCCAGACTTCTGGCCTCCTTGCAAAAACAACGATGCGTACATTCCATTGGAGACGGAGGGACGGGCCAAGAAACCGGCACGGGAATGGGATTCATTCACGAGGCCCATCATCGCAAGACTGTACAAGGCTGGAATTATAGTCCCCCTCTATGGCAACATTCCCGCTGGCCGCGCCATAGTTCGTGAAGATCGCATGACTGGCCAACAGAGTATGTACATTGATTACCGCAAACTTCACAATCTCGGAGACATAACCATGAGCGATCGAAGTCATATTACAGACTTCCGCACGGTCGATATTGTTGAGATTGCAAGAGAGCACAACATGCAGAATACATTTGGCAAATCTCGCTTTGCTCTGTTGCGCATATACAGCCACCCTATGTTCTGGCCGAACACGGTCGGGGAGCAGTCGCGTGGGCATGTGTCCTTTGAAGACTGCCGAGGAAGAGCTTGGACCTGGAAACTCTATCCCAAGGAGGTTGCTGGCGGCCCGTGGAACATTCAACACACCTTGGACCTGAAGCTGAAGCGGTGGCGATCACAGTTTGGAAAAAACGTCAGAGTGAGGAGAGACATTGTGTTGGTGATGGGCAATACCCAGGAGGAGTTGGAGAAGATGATGCTGGGAACCGTCTTTGCTCTGCAGACTGCGAACTGGAGGCATGAGGTGGACTTTTGGAGAAGTTTCGTCGATGTTGATCTTGAGTTCCTGGAGAATCTGGACAAGAAGTGGCTGGAGTGAGATATCTTGAAATGGTGCCGCACAAAGATTGCAGCTATGATCCGAGCCTCCGAGTTTGATGTCAGAATCGGTCTATTCAAACAGTCCTTGGCCACTAATGTCTTTGAAGAAAGTAGACGCTTGCGAATTGCTACGGTAGAATAAGCAAGCGGCCGATCATTTGCGGTACGAGGCGTGCGAATTCTTGGCAGGACAAATTTGACTTCAGCTTCTGCGCCTCGTACCTGACCGAGGCACGACACACGACACATATCGCTCACGTGCTGTAGGGATGCTTCTCTCACATTCGACAGATCGCAAACCCAACGGACGAAAAGATCAAGTCCGCGGCCCTTGCCTGGCGCTCTTCGCACCCCACTTACCGAGGCGTAACCAAGATTGTTGCCCGAGCCGCCAACTACGCTCAGCTAAACTCAGTGTCGAGCAAGGTCTGCGTGTACCAAGTCCAGTCTTCGGTCTAAGCGAAGTTGTTGGAATATGTCTGTACGAGACACTTTGACCAAATGGCCAGGGTCACTTACTGTGAACGTATGATCCGTGCAGACTACGGCTCTCGGTACGGCGCTGTCCCGGCTTTGCTACTGCTGGAACGAGTCAAAGTGCTGCGGCAACTTTTGTGCAGGGTCCGTAAAGAGGAAATACTGCAGGTTCTGATGAAAGGATGTCATCTTTATAAAGGAGACATCTGAACCTCGTTGCGTTTCAGAGTAGCAGGGCTACTTCCTGGCCAGTCACAAGCCGGCAGCCCCGAAAGCAGTCCGTAAGTCGCAGGGCTACCATGAGACTTCGCAATTCTACGTTAGTGTACGAGCTCTAGCATAGGTCGCTTGAGCAGACTGCGAGTAACTTGCAGCTAGCCTGGAGAGACGCTCGTCGATCTTCGACTGTCCAGACAACTACCAGACCCACTCGACAGCCGAATCTCGCAAAGCTTGATGGTCCTTCGTGGCTACTGTCGACCTAGAACCGCGCCATACTCGGCAGAGCCCTGTCTCAATTACTTCGCAAAGACATCTTATGACTGGTGTGGCGGCGAGGGAGCAACTAGCTTCTCCAGTGGCGTTACTTAGTTCTGCGATTTCAATGCACTCCGCAGCAGGACCGAAACAAGCGACATATGAATGGCCAAGTCGTTCTCGTGCAACGGAGTCAGGGTGGCATATAAGTATCCCCTCGTATTCACTGTCTCCTATTCTATCCCTGCACAGAGATACTTCAACACAACACACCTCATCTGCAAGTTTCGAGCCCCTTTGAGGCTCAGAGGCTCGACAGGATGCCCTCTATGCTTCGCACAGTCCTGACTCTAGGCTCAATCATCTCCACTGGTCTAGCTGCTCCGAACGCAGACGCTCTTGCAGCATGCAAGACTCTAGATGACAGATACTCTGATCAGGTTGCCACCACCGGTGTCGATTTCCCTCTCGGCCTTGCATACACTCAAGCTCGGACGAGCTACTGGTCGCTGGCGAACGCCGACGTCAAGCCAGCATGCATCTTCTTTCCGAAGACCGCACAGGACATTCAATTCGCCGTTCAGACGTTGAACAAATACAACACGGCACCTTGGGCAATCAAAGGTACAAACTGCAATCAAGGACCTCAATCATTGGGACAACTTAACCTAATTGTTTTGTAGGAGCTGGCCACAACCCCAATGTCGGATTCTCCAGCACGAAAGATGGTGTGCTCATCGCAACGCACGAATTCATGGCGACGACAACTCTCGATTCGAACAACTTGGCACACGTTGGACCAGGCAATAGGTGGATCGATGTGGCAAAGGCCTTGCAGCCATCCAACAGAGCCGTAGTCTCTGGTCGACTGGGAGTTGTTGGTGTGCCCGGGCTCACGATGGGAGGAGGATTGTCGTTTCTCTCGACACAATATGTAGGCCTTCACGGGTTCTTTATGCATTATGGCACGGCTAACACAAAACCCAGGGAATGACAGCGGATAATGTCGTCGAGTTCGAGGTGGTCACAGCGCAAGGCGAGCTCACCCGCGCGAACAGGAACCAGAACAGCGATCTCTTCTACGCAATGAAAGGAGGCGGTGGACAATTCGCTATCGTGACCGAATTCGTCATGCAGACATGTAAGGATGTCCCACACCACACTTTTCAAACTGCTGCGGCAAGACACTTACACTTCGTCAATCGCAGATCCTATCGGCAAAGTTTGGGGTGGTCACAAGATCTTCTCCATGTCACAGAAAGATGCTCTTCTAAAAGCTACACACAATCTCAACTCCAACTACAACGATACAAAAGCTGCCGTGATTGTCACTTACAGCTCGACTCTCGACACCCTAGTGGATATCTTTGTCGTTTTCATGTAAGCTATACTGGATAGCGGAGATCTGTCTCACGTATGCTAACTCCCGTCTCTCTTTTCAGGTTCTATGACGGCCCTCAGCCCGGAACAATTCTCGACGAATTCAATGCGATCCCTTCTTTAATCGACCAAACCAAGCCCAACAGAGACTACGCCGAGCTTCTCGACTCAAACAGCTTCTTCTCCCTCCAAGGACAACGGTACCTCATCCGCACTGGAACTCTGCCAAATTTGCCAGGCGCACAGGGAGTTGACTTGTACGACTTCGCGTTTACCAGCTTCTTCGATGGCGCCAAGAAAGCCCAACTTTTAGAGATCGATAATTATATATTTTCGATGGCTTTCCAGCCCATCCCACACCAGCTTGCCAGCAACTCGGTCAACAACCCAAGTGGCGTGAACCTCATCGGTCTGGATCCAAGGTACGGAGACAAGGTCTTCTTGGAGTACGACGTCTCCTGGCTGTTGCCCATCACCGATCAGAAAGCCGCTGCGACGATCACGAACCTGACACAGGCGGCACAAGATTATGGCCAATCGAAGTATGCCAATGTTCAGCCGACCAATTACCAGAGCGGAGATCTGGGGTGGGGCTACCGACCACTGTTTATGAACGATGCGATGTTCAACCAGGATCCTTTGAAGAGCTATCCAGCAGAATCGTATGCGAGGCTGCAGCAGATTCAGAGACAGAGGGATCCGAATGGGTTCTTTTCGAAGAGGACGGGTGGTTTCAAGGTGTGAATATATTACTGCTAGTGCAGAGTATCATGCTGCGTTGCATTTGATCCATGACCGGTTCACTCTCACGGTATGATACAGCCTCGGCTTGAGCAGTAGTAACCCCAACGTGGTCACTTGACCTGCAAACCTTTCTGCTGAACGGCCATATTTACCTTTACCGTAGGCACTTTGCTCTCAGGCGGTCCTTTCAAAGCCTTCTTCGCCTCATCACGATAAGGTCTCCATGTCGGATTCCGAGCCAGCACATCCTGCGTAGCCTTCGTGGCGAACGTAGAGAGCTTCATCGCCTGCTTCAAAACCATACTGTGCAATTCATCGGTACTAGCACCTTTCTTCTGCGCCCGCGCGATTTCAAGGTAGGCTTCACCGAGAACTTGATCCACCTCTGACCCCCGCTGTCGACGAACCATATCCACTTCGCGAAAAACTCGTTCCACAAGCGGTGCTCCTCCTGGGATCGAGCTTGCATACGCGAGTGTTGTTCGTCTCAGCATGTCGAGAGCCTCTGAGGCATTGTACGTCCCAGCTTTGAGGCTTGTGATAATTTCTTCGATGAGATTGTCAACACACAGCTTTGCGGTTCTTGCTGTGAGTATGGCATTGTCTACCCCCGCGAAGTTCTTCCATATCCCAGCGCCTAGAATTACGGCAGCTCCAGCGGCACAGCCGAGCAGACCACCTGTGATTACTGCTGGAGCTGCGAGTGCTAGAGGGCCGGAATTGCTCTGCGGTCTTGCATCGTGAGTGGCATCTGCACCTTCTAGAGCCTCGATTCGCGACTTTGACTTTGATCTCTTCGGCTGTGGGCTGGCATCACATCGACTTTGCTTCGAAGCATTTGGCTTTGCTCGTGCGGCTTTCGATATGTTCAATCCTGGCTTAGAACAGGCGGATGGTTTGGACGAAGTTTCCGTAAGCACTTCAGCTTTGCTCACTGGAACGATTCTAGACGCTGTATCGACCTGCTTCATCTTCGATGCTCTCCGCCTCGGATTTGGTCTCGCCTTCGTCTTGCCATTCTTGGCGACCGGCACCGCAGAGTTGGTGGCGTTCGACGCCATAGTCACGGCATCGGAGCTAGATATGCGGCATCTATTCGTCGTGCATACTGGTGGCAGCTTCCAGGTTCTTGTCGCTACGTTGATGTGTACAACCGTAGTAGGATCATGGCATGTTGTTGTGGAACAAGCGAGGAGGCCATGCCAAGATCGCTCGATTCAAGTTCCTCGTGGTTCGATCCTTGTTCCTGCGCAATAGCTACGCTATCGCACTCCACTTTCACGCATATGGACCAACCGAACGAACACTCTGAAACCTCGCTTCGGAACACAATAACGTGTTGCTCGCATGCTTCTCAGTTAATTGAGGTATCGTTAACAAATCATGTTGAGCAAATTCGAAAATCAAGCTGATACTTTTGCTCACTCTGTTATCGGAGGCACTGCTTTCACGCAGGAAGTGATGTCGAACCTTCTCGCATGGCGACTGCGTACGCTGTCTACACAAGGTCAGATACATGCCAAATACCTCCGTGAAGTACAAAGCCGCCTGTATTGCAACAGCCTCCGTCTTTTTTGAACGAAGCAGCGCAATCTTCGCTTTCAATCGACGTCTGATTGGTCTTAGCTTGCGTGTATGGGCGCGCGGAACTGCCCCTAGCGTACTTGAACAGTCTTCCCGAATGGAGCCTCCTGCGAAGCCGTAGGTGTACGCCATTGCCGGTAAATAGCAGCAGCATCCTCAACCGCATCGTAGCCCAAGAGGTCCTTGTTGTACTCCGAGTCCAGCCAACCATGAGAGGACCTCCCCTTGTCGAAATCAAAATCAGCCATTTCAGCGTCACGTTCCTGTTGCTCTGGTCCGTCATGCATGTGATAGAATATCCGGTTCTGGTCTGCGCCTGCTACATTTAAAGTAGTCCGCCGCTTACGCATTTTCTCGTAAAGCTTGAGCACCGATGTTATCGGTTCAGCATGAAGCTTTCCATCACCAGCTTGCAAATCTCTTTGATATGCGCTGAGGAGGTATCCAAGAACGGCACCATCTTCGACAGCCATAGCAGCACCTTGCGCTTGATATGGCAGAGTCGGATGGCATGCGTCGCCCAGAAGTACTGCGTTTCCCTGAATGATGATCAGCTATCGTCGGTGATAGATAATCACCTGCGCTCCTACCTGAACCCAGGTCTCGAGCTCCTCATGGTGCATCAACTTCCATTTGAGTACGGAAGGAATGCACGATATTAGTGCCTTAAGCCTAGGGTTGTCAATATCAGTCCTGCAGGCACCGGCACAAAGCTGCGTATGTTGTACAAGTACTTACGTCGGGTCCCAGTCGTTGAACGTCGCTCTCATTTCTGAGATATCCCCTTCAGCTGTTCTCACACCCGCTGGAAGATTATCTGGTCGTAGTAGAACCAAATTGAAGGCACTACCAGCACGAATCGGGTAAAATATGCAGTGCTTGTCCGGACCTAGCCACAACGTCGCGCGCTTCTCAGCACACATCTCTTCGATGCTAGGATCGTTCAGCGCTTCGAGTTGTGAGCGGCTGAACATCGCACGATATGCAAGATCCCCGTATTCAGTGGGCGGAGATGATTTGTTCACGATGCTCTCGCGTAAGGACGACCAAAGCCCTGTGAAGCAATTAGCACTCGGTGACCTTGCTGTGGGTGTAGAAGGCAAACGTCCCATCGGCTCCAATAATCACGTCAGCTTGCACGGTCGAGCCGTCTACCATGGTCAATTCATTTCCAGAGGCACTGACCTTCGCAACTTGAGTATCGAGCTGTAGCTTGGCACCAAGTCGAGTAGCTTCTTTCAGCAATATGGCGTGGTAGTCCTCCCGGTGAATAACCCTGTGCGTATGTTGGCATTGCGTGCGCCACTTGGTAATGTTACATACCTCCACTGCTCACCAAACAGTCTGGTCGACGTCTCGCCCAAGGGTTTGCGAACAAGAAGCGACCCATCGGCATATCTCCTGACGTCAATTGACTCCAACGCAGTCGAACATTCTTCAATCTGCGAAAGTACGCCCAGCCGTTTCAACGTCTTGGAACCGTTTGGAGGCACCTGAATGCCAGCACCGACCTGAACACACTTGTTAGGATCTCCAGCACGTACTTCAAATAGCATCAAGCGACACACGTTGCCGATCTTAGCAGCCCGCTCCAAGATAGTGACCTCCAGGTTTCCATGTCGACAAGCGATGGCTGCAGCAAGCCCGCCTAGTCCTGCACCGACTATGACCACTTTCAAAGCAGCTGCCATCTTTTCAAATCGTCTTTTCGAGGATGACCAGCGGAAATTGAGATATTCGTCCAGTGGAAGCGCCGTTCTCCAATATGGACTGCGTCTTCGTCTTGGATATGCCTTGGCAGTGCAGCAGGCGAAGATATATCTCCTCGTTGTTCGCCCAGCCGATTCTTCCAGTGAGATGCTTACATCAGAATGCAGTCAATTACCAACTTGCGGGGTCTACAGTAAACTCTATATTTTCCATATAGGGTCGATCCTTCGACATCCTTCATCATGCGCCCTTTCAGTTGCTGGTTTGTTGGCATGCCTCGTCCTGCCAATGTTGCTGCATCCTGAAGGACCTGAGAAGGCAACGTGCGAGCTCTATCGAGTCTTGAGAGTGCCGTTCATCCATTGAAGGTAGAGTATTGGATGCTGAGCTCGAGAGACACTAGTTTCGGCAGATGCCTACATGGCAGAGTAGCCCCTTGTCTTTTGGCATATCCTGACGCTGTCGGACTCACGGCATTACACCTGTAGTTGACGCGACTACACTGTATGCCGGAGCTTCATCAGGCTGTGATGATCGCAGTAGAAAGCTGGACGGAAATACGGAAGCAGTTGCATGATGAGAGGAAGATCAGGATAGAGTTCGGAAGGGGCTGAAACCTACTCGGGACTTCTGCTGCCGTGCCGTGTAGCCACAGAAAGGACGACGACGCGAGAAAACCATTATCGCAGTGCGTCTCGACATCTACAGGCAAGCTCAATGATGAGTCCGAATATGTTTCAATCACATGCTCCGGTGCTGCACCAAATATTGTCAAGCGTGGCCGAGACGCCGAAAACAGCACTTCCGCGGCAGCTTGACTCCATCTGGACCAATTCAAAAGCGCCTCCTCTCTCATCCACATCCCAATCTGGCCAAACTCTTCTTCTTAGTCGAAAGACTGCCGCCCTCCCAAGGCTTCCAAGACGCGTCTTTTCTGGAACAAGTGCAGTCCGCGGACGACGAGTCGCTCTCCCAAAGATGTCTTCCTCCCCTACGAGTCCATCAGCGCAAGTATTCTTCTGTCTTTTTCGTGTCTCGTTTCGTTGGTGTTTCTGTTCGCGTGCGAAGCGACTCGCTTGAAGGCTAGGCGAGGACGCAGTCTGCAAGAGCTAGGATTGGAGCAGGCAGAGGGGCATCATTGATCATCTAGAGCTACAGACGCAGATTCTGAGAGTCCGCCCTCATGATACCAACAACTATGCGCTCCGTCGCGCTCCTCACCCTCCCTCTCCTCCCACACGTCCTCTCTCAAACAGTATCCACATCCGCCAAACGCGGCCTCGCCCACGTCGAAACGAGCGAAGCAAGCGACAACCATTTCTGGACATCCGGCGACTTAACATGGTACTACAACTGGGCAGCAACACCCGACCCAGCACTCGATAACACCCCACTCCAATTCGTGCCCATGCTCTGGGGAGGAACACAAGGCAACACCCAAAACTTCTACACCCAAGTCAAAAACCAGATCGACAGCGGCCGAAATGTAACCTGGGTCCTGGGCTTCAACGAGCCCGACGGGTGTCATGGCGTATATGGTGGTTCATGCTTAGACGCAGAAACAGCAGCAGAGATTTGGATACGTGAGATCGAGCCTCTGAAAGATTTAGGCGTCAAGTTGGGTGCGCCAGGTGTGACGGGTGCCCCTACGGGTTTCAACTGGTTGCGGAACTTCTTCACAGCATGTGATGGGAAATGTACGCCCGACTTTATCCCGATTCACTGGTATGGAGATTTTCAAGGACTGGCGAGCCATGTTGGTCAGGTGAATGCAACATACCAGAATATGACCATGTGGGTGACAGAGTGGGGGTTTCCGGATCAGAAGCTGGAGGATACGCAGGACTTTTATAATCAGTCTGTTGCGTTCTTTGACAGGATAGAGTAAGCCTCCATCACGGAACATTTGACGCGGTGATCTGCAGACTGATCTTAACCAGCTACATAACGCACTACTCATATTTTGGAGCGTTTCGGTCTTCGGTCTCGAATGTTGGCCCCAACAGCGCCATGTTGACGCAGAAGGGCGAGCTCACCGACATTGGAGCATGGTATCTGGGTGATGCTGCGACCGGCAATATACCCAGAGGTGACGCGCCACGTATTGCCCGATTCGCTGGCTCCTTCGCCCTGGTTGTCGCAGCAGGATTTTGGTGCCTGGGGTGATCTGAAACGTTGAAAAAGAAATCTACGACGAAGTTCATGCGTTTTTAGAGATAGATCATGGCATGGCGGGAGGCTGATTTCTGGGAATTGAGCATTTTATGACAGCGCATGCAGAATTTGATAGAGCTAATCGTTGATCGGAGATCATATGCATTTCATGCTTCATAGCAAATTCAATGCCACGACACATATGACTGTTCAAGACTCACCTTTTTCAAGCCAACATTTCAAATGAGCTCATGAGTAATTCGGTGTGCCTGACACCAAGCCCACCGCAACACCAACCCACGTGGTCCCTAGGTTTCCCCATCGATGACAACGCATAAATTGCGGATTCTCCACCGGGCGTCTGCCACGATCTTGCTTGCAATCTATTTCTCCAGACCCATATCCCCACAAAGCCACCTGGGATCAATCTACTTCACGTTATTGCTTCGCCATGCTTGGTTTCTTGCTTGTCTCGCATGCTCTCTTATACAATCAAGCATATCGCAGTTTGCAAATTCCAATGCACAGACGACACTCTAATCAAAAATGTCATCGGAGGATTTCTGAGTCGAAGGCGCAATGTATGCATGCAAGATCCCTGAGCTTCGGTCCATACTTAGATCAGCCGATTGTTCCTCAGGCAGGATCCCGCCCAGTCCAGTCCAGTACAGTAGTGTGTCAAGCGCATACTGTACGGGGGACGCGTAGCAGGGTAGATCTCGCCTTTTGGGGCATCTGCAACCTTTTTGGCAGCCGATTCAGAGTACTTTTGCCCTGACCGTTTGGCTCTGATAGGTAGGAGGAACCCAAAAAGTCCTCCAGAGCTCGTTGGTGAGGTCGATGCCGACCGAAAATAACTAAGGAATGCTCTGGCCACTGTTGAGCTTATGCCCTTGTGTACATGCGTCGGAGATGGGGAAACAAGGTTATACTCTGGTGCTGACGTGCTGCGCGCTTTCCATGCTGGTTTTTGCCCAGGCGCTGGGATATCGAAAACAGAGGACTGTGCGATGCCTTCAAGGGTGTGCTATCAAACTGTCACGCACGTGGGCTTGTCTTGTCCAAGAGAAGGCCAAGTTATGCCAACACCGTTACACATGTGACAGCGGTTGGAATGTCTCTGTAGACCTTGTGGTTCGGAATCTGGCGGCAAGTTTGTTTCGTTTCAATTTGAAGCCCTAGCTAGATGCACGATACTCGAAGGGCTTGGCTGTCTCCGGAATGTTACGATGTTCGTCTTGCAGCTGTGGCTTTTCAATACTGAATACTACAATGTGAGTGACTGTTCGCAAATTGTCAGTAACTTCGGAGGATAAGAAGGTTTTCCGCACATGGTCGGACAGCACGCGGACACGCGCCGCAAAGCCGATGTTGGAACGACATTGAAACGTGTCTGAGGTGTCGCAGAGAATCCCAGGATAGCATCAGTCGATCAATTGTTGGTGTCCTCCTACGTCCAAGGGAGTTTCAGCTCCAATCGCGTTAAGTCTGTGTGGTGAAAGGATGTGTTGGCTGCAGTGAGCCCGACTCCTGCAGCAAAGGAGCGTGCATGATCCATGGGGAAGGACGATGGCACGGATGTGGTGGTGCCTTTTGCCAATCTGCGCGGGTGGGAATCCCCGTCAGCAGATCATTCCCGCGCCCGCGTTATGGACATCCTTAGCTGGCCATGCGTGACGTTGATGCTCAACAACATCTGCTACACCGCTCTCTCCGCGTGCCGACCGACGACGATGCTGAGCTCGTAGCGGCGACGCAAATCGTGAACTGGCGGAAGCAGTGACGTCGAGGGTCCCGATCAACAAAGGGAAAAGGCGCACGCGGCAAAGGCGCGATGAAGAATGGCTTTTCCCCAACACCGAGATGCCAAGCCAACTAGATGCCGGTCGGAGGATATCGGAGGATCCAGATCCAGACAGACAATCGACCCTGCCGTAAAGCTTTCACGTCAAGCTACAGAAGATTGTTCCTTCTCGATGATGGCATGCGTGCTCCCTTGACTACTACTGCAGCGTCCGATCTTCTCCAGGTCATCGGGCGTGGAGGATGCAGTGCGTGCGGAGCGGTTGGCTTGTCTTCCTCTGCCAAGTGTAAGAAAGTGGTATGAGGATCGCATTTCGGCAGTCGAGCGCAGTAGGCGGAGCCAGTCGTACGACGAGCTGAGCAATTCCTCCCTCGATGACAAGCGATCGAGGGCTCGAGGCAAAGCACGCCCAAGACTCGAGGCGTAATTGGCATATGTATTCGTTCCACGCCTGCTGATAAGAACCAAATCGCACCTCGAATGGTTGTCGAACAGTGTTGGACTCTTCGGTAGCTGCTGGAAGCAGATCGTAGGCTAATGCGAGTTCCTATCTGCGTCCAATCAGGGTCGCACTGAAGGAACGAGGTCTACTCTCCGTGGCATAGCGGCCGTTCTGAACCTTGTCCTCCGAACCAATTGACGCCGGACGCTTATGCAGGACCTTTATCCTCACTTCTCGTTGTGACTTTAAACGTGCAGTCATCGTGTACGTCAAAAGATAAGAGGGCACACGAGCTGATGCTTTCCTCGGTTGGGGGCGCCCAGCAGAACATGTCCGTCATGCTTGTTTCCCACGCCTGCCAACCGCGTCGCGCGCTGGACACGGGAGAGAGATAGTCGACAGAAAAAACGAAGCATAATTCCCAATCTCGCTGCTGACAGTGCACGGATGTCGATTGGGGTGCGGTGTGTGAGCGGTAGCACTGGTCTCACAGCTGTACCACGCTGGGGCTATTTTGGCTTGCCTCCCAAAAAGGTTTCCAGGGTTCGCAGCAGAATTAAGGCTCAGGCGAACGTGCATGCGTGGATCCCATCGTCGGAAGACAGGGTGGCCCAACAGAATGGCCCAGGTTGCCGCGCGAGAGTGGAAGCGCAGCGACAAGGAAGCGTAGATTTTAGCTTGAGAGCTCGCTCCCATGGGGTGTGTGGCACTGCCAAATCCACGCGCCTTTATCTGTCTTTCGTTGGAGCCTTTCTTCAGTCCCTCTCGGCGCCCTTATCTCTAGCTTGGCCACAGCGCAGACCCTACAAGCGAGAGTTAGTCGACGATCTGTGGCTCGGCAGGTGGAAGTATCCTTTCCACCCATCCATCATATAGCCAGCGTTGGACCTTCCAGCCGATCCAGAGCTTCTTCTGGCCTGAGCCTCACTTCACACACGCACCCTCACCTCTTCCTTTGAAACACTTTTGCAGTATTACTGCAATTGGGTTTGCACATTCAGTTTCTTATTGAGACTGAACTTGGGTTGGCATCTTATCAGCGGCATTCTCAGCTTACGTGCCTCAACGGGCTTGCATAGCAACCAGGGCTTCGACCGCCGCATCCGACCTCACTTGAATACACCACACATTGGAGACGACCTCGAACGACACACAACATGTCTGGCGGGTACGCACCCAGCTATAGCTGGATTGGTGCTCCAGCCGAATTCAATGGCACCAACGAAAACACAGGAGGCGACAGCTGTGAGTAAAGAACTACCTCGGGTTTCGACTTCGCCGCAATGAAGAAGGAGCAACTCGAAGATTCGACACCAAAAACGAAACACGAACTGACAACATCACAGCGGTAGAAAATCTGAACCAATGGTTCGCAGCCGGCGACACATCCTACATCATCGTAGCCTCAGCCATGGTCATGGTCATGGTCCCCGGACTCGGCTTCCTCTACTCAGGCCTCGCACGAAGGAAGTCAGCATTGAGCATGATCTTCGCCTGTCTCGGCTCCTACTCCATCATCACATTCCAATGGTATTTCTGGGGCTACACCCTCGCCTTCAGCAGCACAGCATCGAATTCCTTCATCGGCGACCTCCACAAATTCGGTCTCAAGAACACACTCGCAGTGCCTTCGCAAGGAAGCCCTCTGATTCCCGACCTGCTATATTCGTTCTACCAGATGCAATTTTGCGCTGTTACGGCGGCGATCATTATGGGTGCTGTGGCTGAGCGTGGAAGGTTGATGCCCGCGATGGTGTTTATTTTCTTCTGGGCGACGATCGTCTACTCTCCTGTGGCATACTGGGTGTGGAACGCAAACGGTTGGGCTTTCAAGTGGGGTGTGCTCGACTACGCTGGTGGCGGTCCTGTCGAGATCGTGTCCGGTATGTCTGCTCTCGCCTACTCGATGGTTTTGGGAAGACGCCAGGAGAAGATGATGCTCAACTTCCGTCCACACAACGTCTCGCTCATCACTCTCGGAACTGTCTTCCTCTGGTTTGGCTGGCTCGGATTCAACGGTGGTTCATCTTTCGGTGCCAACCTTCGCGCTGTCTACGCTTGCTGGAACTCCAACTTGACTGCCATGTTCGCTGCCATGACTTGGGTTGTCCTCGATTGGCGTCTTGCTCGCAAGTGGTCGATGGTCGGCTGGTGCTCTGGAACCATTTCTGGACTCGTCGCTGCCACTCCAGCATCTGGTTTCCTCCCACTCTGGGCCTCCGTCATCCTCGGTATCGCCACTGGCGTAGTTGCCAACTTCTCCACTAAGATCAAGTACTGGATCCGCATCGACGATTCCATGGATGTGTTCGCTGAGCACGGTGTCGCCGGAATGGTCGGTCTCTTCTTCAACGGCGTCTTCGGCGCAACCTACGTGATCGGTCTCGACGGCGTCAACACCGATCTCTTCCCAGGTGGCTGGATCCACCGCCACTGGCTCCAACTCGGCCAGCAAGTCGCCTACATTGCCGCCGTCACAGCATACTCGTTCGTCGTCAGCGCCATCATCGCTTACGCCATCAACTTCATTCCTGGCATGAAGCTCCGTGCTTCCGACGAAGCTGAGCTTCTCGGTATGGACGACGACCAACTTGGCGAGTTCGCATACGATTATGTCGAGGTCCGTCGTGACTACCTCGCCTGGACACCAGCCCACGGCGACGTCAACAAGGGCGAAGCCGACGTCCCACAAGTCGAACGCCACGGCATTCAAGGTCACAGTGACATGCTCGAGGGCAAGGACCCCAATGCCAGCGAAGGCAGCAGCCAACAGGGAACAGCACATACTGGTATCGGTGGTGACCGACATGGTATTGCATATGAGGAGATGGAGAAGGCCAAGCGTGAGGCCCAAAGCGGTGGCCATTAATTGTTTCTTTTATCTTGGTTTTAATTTGTATATGCTTGGGACCTCTTTTGGCTAGAAAAGAGTTTTGAAATTTTCGAGATACCAGAACAGCACACGCTCAGTCAGATGGTTTGATCACAGTGTCAGCGGCGCTTCACCTCGTCGGCTGTTTGATGATTCACTGTAGGATGTGGATGAGCCAGCAGACATTTATAGCGACGTACGTACTTCTTGTTTATATTAGATCTAGACTTTCGCATTGCAAGGTTCTCGGTGTGTATTTCTCCTACTGTAGTCATTTCCTAGTAGTCGTGATGTTGTGATGCCGTGAGCTCGATGCGAGATCCACTTCACATGACCAAGCTTCAGCTAGACACGCAATCGGTCTTGTTCCTGATGCACTCCAGACCAAGCAAGACAAGATCGTGTGCGCATGACGAGCAAAACAGCAAGACATCGTCAAGCATGTGTTGCGGTCCTGTAAGGATCGATCGGTAAATCGGGCCCATCTGCTTGGGTTGCGAGGAGATGCAGTGTAGCGAAGGCCATGCGAGATAAGAGCTCTCCAACTTTTTGGTCGGACCACCTCGCTTGCCACGCGGTG
>JAASLG010000716.1:0-18225 GCA_013365235.1 Cercospora sesami
ATATATTCATGTGCATAATTCTCCATCTCATCATCAGCTCACCGCACCACATCTGCATGCACGCATCCTTCTATGCTTACAGCATCGAACATTAACGACACGGAACTCAAGCTAGAATTAGTCATTGGTTCGGTATGGGGCCACCGGGTGTAGTGGTAGCTTGAGTCCTTTGTACGGCTCTCCTCGCTTACAAAGCGGAGGCTCCGTTGGAGCAACAAAAAGTGCCGTTCGCCGGGTAGGATCAGTCTGCCGGGGGTCGTGAAGGTTTGTACAACATCTCTTTCTTTACAGAAATATACAAAATCTTTCCTGACATGCATGATAGTTAAGCAAACAAATCGAAGTCCATGCGTACGCCCGACGATTCTTTCACTACAGCTTCGCGCCTTGCTTCTTCATCTTCGCCTTCTCCTGGTCGCGAATCAAGCGGCGAAGAATCTTGCCAGAAGGCGACTTGGGTACGACTTCGATGAACTCGATACCACCAGCAAGCCACTTGTGCTTGCTCTTGTGATCTTGAACATGCTTGTTGATCGACTCCCGCAGCTTGTCATCGTCGCCCTTCTCTCCTGGATTCTTTACAACGAAAGCCTTCGGAACTTCGCCTTCGCGATCAGATGGGATTCCGATCACGACGCAGTCGTTCACAGCCGGATGAGCAAGCAAATGCGCTTCCAATTCCGCAGGTGCGACTTGCATGCCTTTGACTTTGATCAGCTCCTTGATGCGATCTGTGATGAAAATATGTTCATGGCCTTCTGGTGATTTGGCGATCATCGCCTCGTCTCCGGTACGCATATACCTTCCATCGGGTTCGTCGATGAAAGTTTCTTTGTTAGCATCCGGCCGGTTGAGATAGCCCAGCACGACAGCTGGCGACTTGACCCAAAGTTCACCAGGCTGGTTGTACCCAGTGATCTCATTTCCCTCCACAGTCACCAAACGTGCCGTGATTCCAGCCAAAAGCGACCCAGAGCTGCCAAACCAGATATCATGTGTCGGCGTAGCACAAACCACAGTCGAAGTCTCCGTAAGTCCATATCCTTGCTTGATCGCCCATTTCGGGAAAGTGCTCGCCAGATCATCTGCAGTCTCCTTGCCCAGCGGTGCAGCACCAGTGAAAGCAGCTCGCACGCTCGACAAGTCGTACTGCTTGAGCGTATCCTTCGCCTTGGTAAGATGAATAATCATCGGCGGTACAAGGTATAACATCGCAATCTTGTGGTCTTGGATCGCCTGGAGCAACCACTTGAAATCGTACTTTGGTAGCACAACCACTCCGTCTCCGCGGAAAATACCCGTGTGACAGATCACCACCAAGCCGTAAATGTGCGACATGGGGAGTAGTCCGAGACAATTCTCTGTATAATGTGTTCCTCCTTCTTGTCTGTTTATTTCGTCTCGATCGAGGGATTCGTGGGTGTTCATTTGTAGGGTGTTTGCGATGACCTGACAACCCCAACAATCAGTATTTGCACACAATGCAAGCTCACAAGGCCGCAACAACTCACATTATAATGACTGATGCAAACCCCCTTTGGCAACCCGGACGTCCCACTGCTATAGCACAAAAATGCACACCTCTCCTTCCCATGCCCTTTGCTCCACTTCGAATCCGAAGGCTCAAAACGATCCAACTTCTTCCCCTCATTCACCAAGTCATGAATCGTCTTGTGTCCACCATTCTTCGCTCCTCCTGTGACAATATCCGGCATAGGCAACAAATAAATCTTATCATCTCCCAATCCAACTTTCTTCGCTCCATCTTTACAAGTCTGCAACAAAGGCAAACAAGTAAAAACCGCTTTCGCACCAGAATCTCTCAATTGAAATTCCAGCTCGGAAGCATTATACGCCGCATTAACGGCTGTGAGAATTCCTCCAACGCGGTGCACGGCCCAAGCGAGGGAGAGGTAGTCAATGGTGTTCAGACTGAAGCATGCGATGACTTTATCCCATTCGGAGCCGGAGTGAGGATCAAAGCCGAATTCTTTGACGAGGGCTCGGGACAACCAATCTATGCGATCTTTGAGATCGAGAGCGGAGTAGGACTGACCTGTGAGACCGTCGACGAAGGGGGGTTTGGAGTAGCCGAGAGGGAATCTGCCGTAGGACTCATTGAACATGAAGGTCTCGATTGAGACTGAGTCCGGAATGTCCGGGAGCTGTGGAACCCATGATGGAGGGTGGAAAGG
The DNA here is from genome assembly GCA_013365235.1 of Cercospora sesami. NCBI lineage: Eukaryota > Fungi > Ascomycota > Dothideomycetes > Mycosphaerellales > Mycosphaerellaceae > Cercospora > Cercospora sesami. Next base: position 2,196 of record JAASLG010000716.1, read on the forward strand.
CATGGTTTGAGGTGGAGAGGTCTTTGCTTGAGTTCGTGTTCTGGTGTCGTGATTTCGTGAAGTTGTCCAAGCCGGAGCTCTAGACCTCGGGTCTTCGAGAGCGCTCAACTACGCCTCGCGGAAGCTCACGCGACTGTTATCTATGCACAATGGGGAGGATAGAGGATTGAATATATCGGATAGAGAATCGCAACGAAGGAAATTCGTGTGGGAGAGGAGGAAGATGGAGGTCAGAAATGGAAATGGTCTAGGATGCTCTGCCACAGTACTTACCAGGTCGCGAGGCGCGCCCGCCGCGGCCTTTCATCTCGAGCTGACAGCCCCCATCATGTCGTCTCCGCTGTGCCGGCAGCGCGACAAGCTGCTTTGGCTTTGATCCCCGCTTTTCTCCAGACGCCAGGGTCACATGCTGGCCTGGTCGTCTCGGCATCCAGACGCAGGGATCGCAAAGAAGATGACGGAGAAGACATTGGAATGCTATCGCTGAGCTTGACCTCACCTCTACCTGTCCTGTTGGTGAAGAGGTGTGAGATTCATACCGATCTCATCATCAGAGTCTTAATAACGACTTCGAAAGCGATCGTGAACGAGCTGTATTGTTACAATATGGACAATCGGCTATTGAGCAGTTTAGCCGAACCGAGCCAAGTGCGAGACACAAATCCGAGTTATCTCCATGCACAGTTTGTTGTTCGCAAGAAGTTCCTTACACAGCGTCGGCTATGTCTTATTAGCCACGTAAACTTGCAGAGCCAAGCGGATGTCCCAAGCAGAAGAAGCAGTGTGCCTCTACCGATGCCAGTGTGGTCCACGGCACCAAGAGCTCTGAAGCAAAGTCTAGGAGGTCCAGACACGGCCAGAGATGCTTCCTTTCATCTGAAAATAGACGGCATCCCCGTTGTTGGCCAGTTAGGTGGAACAGGATTGCACGCACAGAATTGACCGTACTGGAACACCTGGACGCAGCGCCAGCAGAAAGCTTTGTTACACTGGGAACCTGTTCTGATGTCAGCGGACCTCCAAATCAAGGTGGCATGGAGGCAGTGTCAAACGTGCATGCCATATAGTCACAGCCCCCATTCTTCTCGATGCTCTTGTTGCAGGATGGACACTTCTTGAACGAATTCCTTATCATGGCCAGAGATGCCTCGTCTTGCTCAGAGTGCGTGCGGTCCTTGTACTCCTCGCAGGTCTCTCCTTCGTGCCAGGGTGCATCGCATGAAACGCAAGCCTTTGCACCGCACTTGTTGCACGTGCAGATGTCGGGAGTCTCTGCCGAATCTCCTATCAGAATGTTAGCTGACTGCTGTGGTCAGCGGAACGGGCATGTGAGTACGCACCACTCTCGATGGTTTTCTTCTTGCCTCTGCCTGACTTCTTCTTCGAAGATGTTGCCGCCTCCACCTTCACGTGCTTCTGTCCGTTGTCGCAGAGCGGAGCGAGACACCAACGCCAGCCTGGTACGTCTTCTGCCAACATGCGTTTGGCAACGCGATCAAACTTCTCATACACCTTCCTCGACCCTGCTATCTCGACGTTCACCGGCCTCATAACCTCCTTGCATTCCACGCACTTGATGCCGAATGTTGTTGTGTCATTGTCGCCGGAGACACGGAGAAAGTTGGCGCTGTCGACCTGCACCTCGACCCACTGCTTCAGGCACGTACGGCAGGTGTTGATCAAGTGGTCGCAGTCGGGGGTGGGTGTGTAGTTCGGGAACGATCTGGAAGTCTTTTGGTCGCCGCAGCAGGTGCAGAGATACGTGGGCGTTGTTGACTTCTGCTTTTTGGCTGGCTGCGAGGCGGTGGCCGCTGCCCTCTCGGCGGCGGTGTCGCTGCGGAGCTTCCGCGTTGACATGTTGTCGTGTGGAATGAGAGCGCGAGAGAGGAGTTGGGCGGGGCAGTCGCCTCGCCAGGGAAAACGGTTGTGGTCGTGGAGGGGTCCGCTGATGATTGAGGCGCGTGCGTGAACAGAGCTCAAGAAGGAATTGATATGACCGCGTCGCGTGCCGGTTGGTGAAGGGCGAGTGAACCGACATGACCGATCACGCGTCTTGGAACGCGTCAAGGTAGTAGCGAGTTGGTCGGCATGCGTGAACTTGTCGGCGGCAAGCCCATCCACGACAAGAACCTACCTGCAAACGAAGCAGATCATCGTTTTGCAGAATATCGATTCCACCGCGGTCGCGTCCCGAGCATCACGATAACTCGAGCTGCTGAGACATATCGCACGGGTGGCATTCCGCTGTCGAACATCGAAACACTACAGTTCTTGAACGACCGACAGGAAAGGTCCCGAGACTGCAATGAAACACTAGTTTGTGTGAATGCAAGATGCAGCAAACCGTTGAGCGTTTGCATTCATATACTCTTTGCCTCTTTCACTCTTTTCAACCTTCCTCATGCTTTTGATGTATGCTCTCATTCCGTGAGTAGCGATTCTAAGACTATACGCAATGTTTCGATTTTTACACACCACAGTGGCCCTGCAAGCCCGGCGGTGGCAACCATAACGATGCATCACCACGCACTGGGTCCACAGGGACCTGCATGACTGACCAGAGGGTTGACATTCACTCAGGGACGCGTTCACCATTCACCAACGTCACGCTTATGATTCTTGGCATGGGTTGTACAATCTTGACCCAAAGCTTCAACCTCAACTTTTTTCCTAAACAACACCGCAACGACAGTTCTGTCACGGACAGATTCAAGATTACTCAAGTGAAATCAGTATTCATTGACACACCAGCCATGGCGGCCGAGACCACGCACCCGGTCATTCTCCTCCTCGAAAACCAGCGTCAGCACTTGTCTGACCTCGAGTCTCGCATTCATCCACTGCGCAAGCAGATCCGCGACCTTCGTACTGACTCGTACGGCAACGCGGGTGCTACACTGATTGGTAGACGCGATCTTGCCGGCGGCAACTACTTGCACGACAAAGCCCTGCAGTCGAAGCAGAAGGTCGTCTATTGGAAGATTGACCGGACCTTCGAGTGCATCTCTAAGCAGATTGAGGAACATATGGAAAGACTCTACTCTGACATTGACGCCATTCGTTTTGAAATTCATTGGCAGAAAATTCGAGTGGAAGAGCTCGAGGCGGAAATCGAGCACGAGGGAATCCGAGCTACTACAGCGCTTATCCATTCTCCTCTGCTTCACCGCAGTGATCCAAACCAGAAGCCGAAGGGGTTTCTCGACCTTCCCGCAGAGCTGAGGAACGAAATCTACAAGCTCAGCGGCTGCTTGGAGCTCGTCGGTTACGGTAGACAGTGCTGGTGTGGCCAACCTGTGCGCTGCGAGTGCGAATTGCCATATGGAAACTACACTACAATGACGATGTACGTGAGAAATCCTCTAACGCACAGCATCTGCTTCTTCGACGTGAGCGAAGCTGACCTTGTGTAGTGACCTGGGATCCACTAGAGTCGACTGGCGATGGGATGTCGACGCAGCATCAACAAATGGCAACTTCCACGGCGCAGTAAATCATCAGCCATCGTTGACCCGAGTCAGCAGACAAGTACGTGCAGAGACTCTGCCGATGTACTACGGCAATCTACGCGTACTGCTCCATTGGTATCCCTGTTACGAAGCCACAGACCCGGTTTTTGAATGGCTTCGTCGAATTGGCATCCAGAATTCAGCTCTCATCAAGAATTTCGAGGTGACGATCGAGTTTTGGCCGCATCTGGGAAACGAGCAGACAGAGTTGGAGTATTTCGAGGAGCAGCAGACGGCCTGCATGCAAGTGCTGGGAGAGCTTGGGATTGTGATGGAGCAATGCAAGGTCGTTTTAATCGCAGTTTGAAAAGCCACGGGGCACGTACCAGGGAGAGTTGAAAGCGGGAGCGGATCTGATTTTGTATGTCATCCTGCTTCGCTGCACGTAGTTTTGAATCGTGTAATCGCGCATGGGTAAGAGCAGTCGGAAGCTCGAGATTCACCAAGAGTCGCTCAAAAGGACTGGACGGAGGCATCGCGCATGGCCAAAATGCTGCGCGCACAAGCCGCTACACCACTTCTACCAGATGATGCACACAAAACAAGGCCGAAAAAAAAGCTTTGCGATATGAAGACGGAGACTGCTAAAGGAAGGAATTCGTAGTGTAGTCCGATCAATGAAGTTTTGAACCGTAATACTATAGTCGTCTATGAGTACCATCACTTGCCATCTCAAACCTCACGGGCTCACTCCCACGCACCTCCGCCAACCGACCACTCCCATGTCCAATCGGAGGAGTATTGAGCTCCACCGCTCCGCCGTATGCTCCAACGCCCGGAGCAGGCATTTCTTGTACGCCATAGACACCCCATTTGTTCGTCGTTGCGTGTAATTCTGTTGGATCCCGCTGTCCATACAGTTCTTGGGATCGATGTTCACGTTGATTGGCGGATAAGTTCACTTTTGCATCGTTCTCGGCCCAAGCAGAATCATCTTTAGCGGTAGCTGTATCAACAGCTTCGTATTGCTTTTGCTTCTTTCGGCGACGCAAAAGAACCCAACAAATCCCTGCGATCAACAACACGCCGACGATAGCCCCGGCCACGATGCCGCCAATTGCTCCGCCACTCAGTGCCGATGACTGATCTTGATCTTGCACTGTACTATGGCTCGAGGCAGCTACTGGTTTCTCAATAGCTCTGATAGCCTTCGAATCCAGCTTATCAAAAGTCGCCTGCCCAATCGTAAAGTTATTCCGCTCGAAATCCGCAACCACATAAGCCTCCTGGAACAAGGTCCGGCCGATGGTATACTGACTATCATTCGCAGCTCTCCTAATTGGGAAATATGGTGTGTCTGTCTGATAGAACGGATAAGACGCATTCATATCGAACGCTGCGTAAGGTAGAACAATGTTAGTTGTATCTGAGCCATCCTCTCGGGCACTTTTTCCGAACGTGAAGGTTATCGTTGGGCTTAACTCCAGATTGCGAGCACGCATTGTCTCATTGATCAGGTAGAGATCTGTCGTGTTGTCGTAGGACAATCCGAAAGCTGAGACAAAGGCGTTGATGGCATCGTTGGGAAGCCAGATGTGTGGAAGGGTAGAGTCAACGAAGTGGAGAGTGCCAGTCGGGAGCAAGTTGATGGTGCCGTCTTGAGTGTTCTCGGCTGTGATCTTTTGCATTCCTACGAGGAGTGGTCTGGAATTGTCCAGACCCATCTCGAGGGATATGCTTGTTGTCATTCGATTTGCATCGTAGCCACCGAAGGTCAAAGATGCAGGGCTGCGGTTTCGGTAATGTGCTCCGGCTGTGTATGCCCAGGATAGGCTTGATATTTGGGGTTCTGTTTCGTTCGCCAATGTGCTCAGGAAACTTGGGACAGGATTGTTGAAAGTTGAGAAGTTGCTTGGCTTGGGCCCAAGTCCCATCAGCCCGAGCCACCATACTGGATCTGCGATGCCAGCGACGACCTGGGCGCGCAATTGAGTTGTATCATTGCCACTTGTGTTGACAAGACCAACAGTGTCCAGACCGAATAGACCATTACCTCCATATCCTAGTTTGGCTTGCTGAGCATCGAGCGTGTAGATGCCTATGTTCTCCCAAGTCGTGCTTTCGTTCGTAGCGAAACCGGAGCTATTCCTTCCTTGGTATGAGAGGGTACCTCGTAGATAGCCGCAGTGTCCAGGATTATCTGGTGACGCTGATGTACAGCCTTCTGGCACTGGGATCCATAGCCCTTGGCCTGCGGTGGCAGGTAGCACGCGGAATTGTTGTGGGGGCGTGCCTGCTTCAACGGTGAATGTATTCCAAAGGCCGTCATTGCCATCCCAGTACTTCGATGGCTCCCATGATATGGGCGCAGGTACAGTACGATCCGCCATGGAACATGGAAACCGGTAAAAACAGAAGTCAATGCCACTGGGTGGAAACTCAGGTCGGTCATTCGAGGCGCTCCAGTGCCAGTCTTGGGATTGCGTATAGTTGCATACCGCGCATGACAGACGGCACAGGGCGCCAATGACAAATGTTTGCATCTGGACTGTTGTTGGCTTTCGGGGCCGATCTGCGTCTGAAGCCACTCGGCGGTATTTGGTATTGATCATTGGAGCCAAGAACTGCAAAGTCCGAAGCCAACTGATCCTGCAAGGCTGAGGTTCGAGGAAATGGAGCGAGTCGTCAACAATGCCATTCTATTAACAGATTGAGGAATGTCCTGAGATGCACATTCAGAATTGGTGTGTTCAGAGATGGCTGCCCTTTCATGCAAACCATGAAACAGAACGAGTGAGCTTTGGAGCACTTTTGGTAGGCGCCATGCACTGTCCGCTCCTGATGGCTGGGCTAGACGTGCATGCCACCAACACACAAATGCGCCTCTACTGCCAGACGCTAAGACAACCACGATCATAATTGGCTCTGTATGCAAGATGATAGTCGCAGGGCGCTGTTGGACACATCCTACGGGGCGACCATTGACGAACATGGCTGCACAGCCGACCCATCGAGCCCGATCCACCCAATAGACCTGCACGATGGCGGACAATGCTCCTAGCATCTCATGCAAGCGTACGACTCGCACGCTCTTCCTTCTGCATGCTTGTTCCTGCAAGCACGGAAAGGATCGCAGGTCGACTCCACGTGCCCAGGGAAACGCCATAAGAGTCGACTGAGCATTTATTCTCACACCTCTCGGCACCCTCAAAGCACTCACAACATTGTTTACATTGCAACACCAGATGTTGACTCTAATTTTATGGTCGCTGCAAGCGGCGCTTGTCAGTAGTCATGCGCAGGTCAGAAGGCAGCCGTCAATGACAAGCGCAACTTCCACGTCCAGCATAACTTCGTCCAGCATAACTTCGACAACCTCAACTTCTCCCAGTACAACGACTCCATCAACAACTTCGGGACCAACGAGATCCATCACCTCTCCACCCTGCTGCTATTTCGCAGGCTGGGCTGACTTGGGCAACAGTGCAGTTAGGGGCAACTTCTGGTACGCAACAAGCGTACAGCAAACAGTGGCTACCGTCATCAGCACCGTATTGGACTACGGCGATCGACAAGAGGTGGCGAACGTTAGCACAAACTACGTCCCAGCAGATCAACTCTACACAAGTTTCGGGGTCTACCGCATCAGGACTGAGATTTTCGGAGACGACGTAGTTACTGTCAACAGTGAACTGGAGGCACTCGGAGTCCCGTCAACACTCATTCAAGGGCGTGACTATGCTGCAACTATCGTATATCAAGCCAATGAGTCATCCGACCACGGCGTGTAAGTGACGATTGGGAGGGAGACAGTCCGGAGTGTCAACTAACATGACACAGAGCATACCCTACGCCCTTCCTTATATGGAACGACGTCCAGGTCCTTTACCTTGATCAGACGACCTCGTGTCTACCAACAGCGACAGCGCGTCCGACCATAAGCAGTCTTGGCGGCTACGGGAGAATCGATATTGATCGGGACGAGAACGGGCAGTATCTCAGCGACAGAGCCACGAAGTATTATTACACTCCGAGCGCGTATGACGATGAAAGATACTTTTATGTCCAAACACTCCCTCTGGACGGGCCGCAGCCAAGTTTAGGCAATTATGCGTTGCCCTCGGGCGCGATTGAGCGATACGTTAGCATTCAGTCAAGTGCTTATCCTTGGATCACCGATTGCACGCCCGCAGACACGCCGGGTGAGCCTACTGTGCACATTGCTGTCAACCAGCTTACAGATACATTACGAGTGACAATCAGGATGGCTGGGCCCACTACCGATCCAGCACCTCAGCCTACTGGAAACACGCCGGCATTGCCAGATACGCCAAGCCCTGCTCCACCTTCTGAGGATGATGACGAGCCTTCACCAGTACAAACTCCTGCCCCTCCGACTGAGGATGATGATGGACCAGTGCCAGCGCAGCCTCCAGCCAATACTCAGGTCCCAAACTCAGGCAGTACTCCGGATACTGGATCTGGTGGAAACCCTCCACAGAATCCGACCACGGGCGAGCAGCAGCCAGAAAATTCTGGAGGGACGAACTCTGATAATGCAAGTCCGGGAGGCACAAGCTCTGAGAACACGAGTCCTGACACGCAGCAGTCGCCAGCATCCTCAAACCCTCAAACCCCCAATTCTAACCAAGGCGACCAAACATCTCCTGATAATGATAGTGATGACATACCCTCGATCCCAACGGTGGTGGTGCCTGGGGAGCTGCCTGCCTCCGGAACTGTTCAGGGCGGCGCACAAGGGCAGACAGCCGCGCCCGACTCTGGTGATGATGCTTCCGACGAGAGCGTACCTTCTGGTACGGGCACCGACGACCAGACCAATGATGCAACTGACGGTGACGATGAAGACGACGATGCTCCCGCGTCTAACGCTTCTTCTACGACAGGAGATGTAGGAGATGCGATCATGAGTGGTATCGGGCAAACCAGAACAGGGAGTGGTGGCTCAAGCTATACTGGGCCAGCTTACACAGGAGATGCCCCGGGAATGATGGTGAACATTGTGGTTGCTGCATCTCTGGGTCTGACTTGGCTTGCATGGGGCTGCATGTAGCTTTCGAGCAACATGCACCTGTAAATGTGGCCTGAGACCAACAAAGGACCACGGCGTGGAACATTCGATACAATCTGCGGTCTTGGCTCGAACACAAAGTCTCAGACACTTCAGGAAAGTGTCTTGACCATGTCTAGCAAGTTCTGGAATGTATGTAGAAGTTTCCTAACGCGTGTGATCAACCAGTATGTCTGACCAGAAGGCTCGTATCTCTATCCGACAGAAGATCGCACACTCACAGACATCTTGTTCGCCATCAAATTCCGAGTTCTCAGTCGCCATGATTTTCCGCCGACAGTTTCTACTCGTTGCACGCTGCCATCAGTTGCACTCCACTGCCGAGTCAAACTCGACTTCCTTCCTCGCCCTTGCCAACATCTTTTCATCTTTCTGATCATCTTCTCTCTTCACCTTCACAAGGCCCTCCCCCTCGTCCAAAAGCCTCACCGTCTCCCACAACAAATTTAACCGCGGCCCACACTTCGCTTCCGCCTCGAGCGTCTCTCGAACCCACTCCTGCGCCTTCGCAACTTCTTCCTCCGCCTTCCAAAGATTCTCTTCCGCCGCTATACACTCACCGGATTCCCAACCTTTCAACACTCTGACCAGATCTCTCTCGCGCTCCATGTTACATCGACGTTGCTGTGTCTCATTGTAGCATCTTTGGGCTTCTTTGCGATCGTCGATTGCGGTATCGAGTGCTTGTTGGGCTTCCAGTAGCTGAGCTCGAGGGTCGCGCCGAGAAGGAGCTGCGGCTTTTTTGGGTTTCTTTGCTTCTGCCGGGAGGATGGGTTTCTTTGTGCGTTTCTGCGGTTGACGAGGAACGTATGCTGCTTCGTCGGCTTGTGTCGCCTTGCGTTTCGGACGTGGCGCCATTGTTGTTGTAACAGTGCTTGTCTGTGTGCAGATATTTGATCGGAGATGCATGGTGATTGTAACGGTCGAGCTGGGATTTCAAGTTTGGGGCGCACGTTGCGCAAGTGAAGTTTTCGAGTGCTGTGAATCTTGAAGTCGCGGCCGTTCACTGTCTGCGAGAAGCCACTCTGGTAGGATTGTGCGACTACTTCGCACAAGTATGAGCGAGGAATCAATGCTTCAATGTAAGGATCCCCGGCATCGTTGCTGCAAAGTTCGCAATGGCAGATGATGTTCTTCGGTACGTGTTGATCGAGGGAGAAGCTGGCCTGATGCGCCGTCTTGGAAAGACTGTAGGAACTTTGGATATGGCCAAAACCACGCTTTGTATTCATATGTCATGAAGTGTTCGCTCGCCTGTTTGTTCATCAACCACATATTCAGAAGTACTTTCTCATCAACATGAGACTGCTTGAGATCATCCAATATCGGAGAGTGACTACCTTGAGTCTTCAATTCTGCTTCAGGCGCTCGCCAGCTCAAGAAGGCTTCATTGAATGGGAGCTTGCTCTCTGGAGACTGCCGCCCCCAGGTCGTGCACTGAGTAGGTCGGACAAAGATGAAGTGAGCGGCTCTATGCTTTTCTCGAAGGAATACTGCTGAGTCAACGACCGACGAAGTGAGAGTGATGCTCGGCAAGGATGACGAGTACTCAAAAAAATTGCCCATGAAACAATATTCGCGCTCGTCGATGTCGGGTTAAGCTCAAGTGGAAGTGCTCACCCACAGCCGTCGCTGCTACCTTAGCAGGCCGACGCGGCTTCAGGTAGCTGCACTCGGGCACCGCAGCTTCTCAAAACTGCTGTGCTGTTCTTGCCACAGACGGGATGCCGTAGCAACAACCAACGCGTCGCTGCCACCAGCGCAGACTCAATCCTCGCAGCTCATCTTTGAAGTCAACAATCATACACTCACCATACGCACATCAGATACCCGACCAGCATTCATCCCTCATCCGCGATTCACATTGTTCGGCCATGGCTAGCACATGCAAGATCCTTACCCTCGCTGGATTTCTTGCAACCCTCATCCACGCATCACCTCTTCCACTTCCGGATGGAATCTTCCCAGAACCTCAAGTCACATTCGGGTCACTGTCCCCAAAGTTCAATTGGACAGATGTGAGCACCCCGCGGGAATCATATCATTCATGATGGAGGGGAAAGGGTGTACAGTGCTGACAAAGCCACAGATCAAACCAAGTCCCGAACTCGAGTATCACGACTGCGGCGGCAATTTCCAATGCGCCAAACTGGAACTTCCCTTGAACTGGAACTCCACAGGTCCGGAGGATCCCACTCATGACGAAAAGTTCAACATGGCCATCATCAAGTTGCCAGCCGTAGTGAAAGTCACGGATCCCAGATACGGAGGTCCAGTGTTGATCAATCCAGGAGGACCTGGTGCCTCCGGCATTCAATATGCACTTGGCGGAGGTCAGAGTCTACGGATAATGCTTGATGCAGCGTACTCATTTGGCAGCCCGCAATATGTGTCAGATAATGAAAAGGCCAGATATTTTGACATCATTGGATTCGACCCGCGTGGAGTCGGCCACAGCACCCCTCACCTGGATTGCGGCAACAACCTGCAACAGCTCGCAAAGGCACACAGATCACCTCCTAGCATCGAGCCGTTGTTGGTAGAGGCAATGAAAATCAGGTGGCGTATGGTCGAGCGATTGGGCAGCCAGTGCATTTGGGATCCAGCAACGGACACAGGTGCCGGATCTAAGATCGCCAACTTTTCTTCTTCGGCCATGGTTGTCAGAGACATGGTAGAGCTTGCCGAGCGCCACGGTGAATGGAGAGAAAAGCAAGCTGTCAATGCCATGGAAAAGGCTACCCTCAGATGGAACCGAGGCGAAGAACCTGTCTCGCTCTTCGGCGCCTCGTATGGCACTGTGCTTGGAGCTCTTCTGGCCACCATGCAGCCACACAGAGTCAGAAGGCTGTTCCTGGACGGAGTTGTTGGTGAGTGTATCAGTCAGTATCGTCTTCGGAGTTTTAGGCTGACGAGCTGTAGATTCGCAGGCTTACTTTGAAGGAAATGTGACCGCACTTTCCTTGGACGCGGACAGCGCACTTCACGAGTTCTTCGACTACTGTGCCTTGGCAGGTCCTGACATCTGCTCGATGTGGGCCGGAAACTCCTCCCACGACACCGAGCGACGATTGCATGGCATATTGCTAGATCTGGAGCAAAACGGCCCACGCCCGAATCCCAACAGGCCCGGAACGATGATCAGTGCTACGAGGGTAAGAGTCATAATGGACAGAATTGGATCAGATCCATTGAGAGAATGGTAGGAAGACCGACACGCGTTCATTGAGGAGTGCTGCTGACAAGAGCATGCATTTAGGCCAAAGTTTGCCGACCTTTTGAGTAGCATATCCACGAGCAATGGGTCTTCTGCAACCAGTGAGAAGCTTGTAAGCACGAAATAGTTCGCCGGCGTCTGAAGACAGCTGTCAAACCCGCAACTGACAGGCGCGATTGTTGACATTGACGCATAGGGCCCGAGAGATGAAGATTACGGATTCACGCCAGGTGAGTACTTGAGTAGAATCAGCATACTGAAACTAATCGGTGATAGCATCGAACTAGATGATTCGAGGTGGCGACCAGATTGCCCGCTTATCTCCGGAAGAGTTCAAAACACAAGTGTGGGAGCGACTGCGTCAAATTGCACCCTTGAACGGCGATCAGGAAGCCTTTGGGAGCATGTCATCTTTCAACTGGCCCATAAAGTTCAACTGGCGCTTCGCAGACAAGCACCCGGTTGCCTCAAATGTTACGGCCAATCCCATACTGTTCAGTAGCAACCTTGTCGACAGTGTGACCAGCCTGTCATCCGCGCGAGTGATGCAAACTCGGTTCAAAGGATCTGGCCTCCTCATCACAGATGGAGAAGGCCATACTGGCCAGGCCGAACCGAGCTTCTGCTACGCCAAAACTGTCCGACGATACTTCCAGACGGGAGAGCTTCCGGATAGTTCGAAACATTGTCTGCCGCTGCGAAGACCATTCTTGGGAGAGAAAGGACCGAATGTCGAGAAGATTGACTGCAAGAATTTGACGAAGGAGGACAGGGCGTTGTTCGATGCAGTCGACGCTTCACAATCATGGTCGAGGTATTGTGATATCCACTAGACACTTTCGGATCCTAGAACACTCATCACCTCACAAGTAGCCTGCTCAATGAATTGATGTCCTACGCACGAAGTTTTTTGTTGCAAGGCTTGATCGTTGCAAATGTATGCTCTAAGCGCAGACCAGATGTTCTTCGTCTGTTGTTCTGTTACTTGGCGCAAGTTGTTGCACCACCGTGATGCGGAGACCTCATCATTACCTCTGTCGCCTGATTTACAGATTTGCAGACCTCGGCTGCAGGTGCGAAGGTCCTTTCGCAATGGTGTTCGCCCTGTGGCCACCGGCCAATATCTCAGTTTGAAAATGAGCTGGGCTGGGCCGAAGAGCAACATGATGTCCTCGGCTGGCAGAGAAGCATCAAGACGCGGATTGTACATGCACACAGAATTTCCGATGTGTACAGAGAGTTCGATGTCACTCTCATGACGGGTGCGCGTGCGTGGTTGATGGAGGTGTGAGGTGTTTGAAGACCAACCACAAATTCGAAAGGAGAACGGGAAGACATGCTTTGTCGGCGAGTTGCATCAATATTTGATGCAAGTTGACGGTTGGTTTTGCAACCCTCTGGCTAAACCATCATCCGCCACCAACGTCACCCCCACCATGTCCCGCCACGACGTCCTCTCCCTCTTCCTTTCCCATATCAAACACCTTAATCCTCGGATCTCATCAACGCAGGGAACTCCGACACGATGGCAGACATAGAAGACTTCCCACCACAAGCTTCCGTCCTCTTCACGAAGTCCAATGTCCAAACTACATGGCGTGCAAAAGACAACCTCACAATTCTGCAGCTCGCGGAACAAGCTGGACTGAAACCTAAATATGGGTGTCGAAGTGCGATGTGTGGATCTTGTGAGGTGAAGATTTTGAAGGGCCAGGTCTATGGTCCGGAGGGAGATCGGCCGCAAGGGATTTTTATTTGTCAGAGTCGGCCTGCGACGGGGGAGATAGAGATTGAGTTGTGAAGATGGGGTGGGGAGATTGTGGTGAGAGATTACTGCATGGAGTTCTGGTGAGATCATTGAAGAGGCTAAGCGACGACTGTTCGAGGGCTTGCTGGGCAAAATATTCGAAGTGAGAGAGCGACTGGGTGTTCGTTTCCACCACGGATAATTGAGACGACTGCGCTGTGCCATCGGAATGGAGCAAAACAATCTGTCAATGGTCCAGTGGGGCAGTTTTGTCCTACCTTCTTATGGCGTTGCACAGTGCCATGGCGAAGCCATCTAAAACCGAAACATCTCAAGCATCTGCCAGAACGGGAATGACCCACTGAGCATACCACTAAAGCATGGCCGATCGTTGAAAGAACAGAAATCTGGTTCCTGCATGAAACTCTCAACTTCGAAGGGGGGTACAAGGAATATTCCCCATGCAAGCGAACCAGATTTGCAAAAGCGAAAAGTTTCAAAAGTACATAACAACATCCTGAGCGCCTTGGTGATTGGCAAAAGACGGACCAATCAGCCCCAACCTGGACCGGAAGACAGCTCTGGATTGTTCGTCGAGCTCTGTTGAGCTCGCGATCTCTGAGAGGTATCCTTATCATTGTCCAAGCATCGGGCATGACGACTTACTGGCTCGACCGCTACACCAAGGCTGATTGGTGGGTGAGGAGGTCCGAACTCCAATATGAGCCCTGCAGGGTAGGCGGCAATCACAGTGGTGGACAGGGCAACGAGGCTCAGACAAGTGGTCAAGAAATGGCTCGAGTACGACATGGCCGTGGGCTGCAAAGCAAATCGAGAAGAATTGTGGATGGGTATGTAAGGAACGTGGATACTTTCAACGTTGCAACAAAGGCTCAAGTCGAATGATTGAATGTCTGATGGCAATTCTGAAATATATTGGAAGTGGCCAAGTGCCAAACAAGTATGTCTGCAGGCGACTCACTGAGCCGACCGCTTGACCAACGATTACTGTTGGGAGCCAGGCATCTTTCATTGTCATATGCAGTCCCATCTGCCGTCGATGCGGAAGAGGAAGCAAACACGAACAAAGACTTGCAGAGAGGGAAGCTAAGATTGAAGCCGAAAAAGAAGGCCAAAGAATGCAAAACAAATGTTCTTGACATAGCTTCAGCGCGCTGCGTTCGTGATGAGAAGCCGGAACGTTATGGCAAAAAGATCGTCCCTGACTGAGCAGTGATGACAACACATGGCTAAATTAGACCTTTAGACGCTCTAAAACTGCCATAAAGAGGCTCATGAATGCTCAGCGCCGGCAAGTGTGCTGGCGATTTACGAGCTTACCGCTCGGCCAAGGCAGATCATTGGAAGCAGGATATTATGGGCCATATATTAGTGCCGGTTTCGTTGGTGGACGATGGCGTGACGGACAGTTTGTGCTTCGAAGCCTTGAATTGACTGGGCATGCTGAGCAATCGACTCATCTTGTTGAGGAGCGTAGGTACGCCAATAAGGGCTATGAAGCGGGTAGAAGATCGCGAGACATGCGATGGGATTGCGAGATGGGCAGCGAAAAGGCGAAGATTGCAATATATGCGTGTCGATGTGAGTGAGAGATTGGTGCAAGGGCATCGAAACAGTTCTGTCCTTCTGCTTCCCTATTCAAGCCCATAATTTCACACCAGTACCTCCAGATGCAGTCTTGGTATCACTGCGCCCGAACGCCATGCTCATCAGTACAGTCTATCATCAGAAATCATCAGGAGAGCAGATTGCTGCTCACTTCTTGGTCTTAGCCTTCTTCCTGGCACCCTCCACGGTATCTGCCTTCTTCCGATTCGCAGCAAAAGCTTCCTCAGGCGGCTCATCCATAGCTGAACTCTTCCCTTTCTTGCCCTTCGATGCATACGTCGCCTCCAGATGATCGAAGAAGTTCTGCTCACGCCCTTTTTGCCTCTGCTGAATCAGTGCAGCAAGATCACCCAGTCCACCACCAGAGCCATTCTCTTTCTTCCCCTTGCCCTTCTTCTTATTCTTGATCTCCTCTTCTGCAGCCTTCGCCTCGCCGGCCTCGCTCTCCTTGTTCTTTCTCGCTTGAGCGATTCTCTTCTGCCTCTGCTTCTCCGTCTCCCCCAAGTACTTCTCATACCCTTCAACCTCTCCGGTCTCAATTGCCTCGTCGATTATCGCACGGAATCTGTCCTCATCTTCCGTCATATCGCTCAGCATGACCGTCTGATAAATCTTCTGTATTCTGCCTTCGCACTGCTCATATGCCTTCAACAGATCTCGCTTCTCCTCTTCGCTACCCTTGTAGCTGCCCGCGAACTCGTTGATCCTCTCTTCTGTCACCACATTCGCAAATTGAGCTCGGAAGAAATCTGTCCAGTTGAAGTCATCGTCTTCAATGTCGAGACTCTCTTCTGTGCGGCCGGTGGTATCGTAGCGTTTCCGCCGACGCTCATCGGATAGGATTGCGTATGCGAAAGCGACTTCCTGGAAGCGTTGGTGTGCAGCATCTTTTTGAT
>JAASLG010000717.1:0-15579 GCA_013365235.1 Cercospora sesami
TCCTCGCGGCAGCGGCAAGCGTGAGCTAGTGCTTGACCATGCGTTGAAGCACAAGCGGGCAAACAACCGGGTCCTTACTATCGATTGCAAGCCGCTGCAGGAAGCAAGAGGAGATGCTGCGACCATTGCGGCGGCCGCGAATCAAGTTGGGTACAAGCCAGTTTTCAGTTGGATCAACAACATCAGTGGTTTGGTCGATCTGGCAGCGCAAGGTATGACAGGATCCAAAGCTGGCTTCTCAGAGACCCTCGAAAATCAGCTTGTCAAGATTTGGACCAAGACGACTGCTGCTCTGAAGAGCATTGCTCTCGAAGGTCGCAAGAAAGACGACAAGGATGCAAAACTTTCAGACGATGAATACCTCGAGGGTCATCCGGAGAGACGACCTGTTGTCGTGATCGAGAACTTCTTGCACAAAAGCTCGGAATCAGGTGCAGCTTTGATTTATGACAAGCTTGCAGAATGGGCTGCGACACTCTCGACCTCCAATATTGCCCACGTCATCTTCCTGACCAACGATGTCTCGTTCACCAAGTCTCTGAGCAAAGCCTTGCCAGACAGGGTCTTCAGACAAATCTCGTTAGGCGACTGCTCGCCTGAAGTGGCTAAGCGCTATGTCATTCAGCACTTGGACTTCGATGCTGATCCCAGTCAAGTCACTGGCGACAAAGGTGCTGAAGGAGAGGATGTCAAACATTTGACTCCGTCTCAGAAACGCGAGGATCTGCGCGAACTGGATTCTGTCATAGGCCAGCTAGGGGGCCGTCTCACGGATCTTGAGTTCTTCGCTAGGCGCATCAAGGCTGGTGAGACACCAACACGAGCTGTCAAAGAGATCGTCGATCAGTCTGCGTCTGAGATCCTCAAGATGTACCTACTACTTGGCAGTGACAGCAGAGAATGGACATCGGCACAAGCGTGGACTCTTGTCCGTGAACTAGCCGACAAGGAAGGCCTACGCTACAATGAGGTTCTGCTTGCCGAACCGTTCAAATCTGGCGGAGAAAAGGCCATTGCAGCATTGGAGCAGGCAGAGCTGATTACCGTGCAATCCAGCAACGGTCGACCTTACAAAATCATGCCCGGAAAGCCAGTCTACCAGCCTGCTTTCCAGAACCTCGTGTCGGATAATGTCCTACGAGCGAAACTGGAATTGGCATTACTCAGCGACGCCATCGCTAGCGAAAACAAGTCGATCGACAAGTACGAGCAAGAATTACGCCTACTTTCTGAGCTACCCAAGCAGCCACCAGAGTTGTACGACCGCATGAAGTGGTTGCTGGGTAATGTTGCGAAGAGCCAGAAGAGCATTGAGAGTTTGGAGAAGGAGAGCGCAGCGCTGAAGAAGATCTTGCAGACGGAATTTTGAGGCAAACGTAATGAAGGAGACGAGTAAAATCCATGACCAGGCTAACATTCGGCAGAACAATGGATGCAACTGTACAAATTTAGGAAGATACCACTCAGCATTGACATGGTTGAAAAACTCCCACCGATCGATTGTGCATCGTGAAGAGAACGTTACATGTGGAGAATTATACCCATGTTGGTTATGCTGTCATTGCCAAGCCAGCTGAATTGAAGTGGTCAAGGTATTGATCCTGAGACCCATCCGCATTTCCAAAACCAGAGCAAAACGACCCATCAAGCTTGTCGAGCGGGAGGGAGAGGCCTGATCCCGTCCATTCTTCCCTTGGCGGCCCGTTGGTTCTCCACACATGTGTGTATACCAGTCGCCCCATGGCGTCCATTGCCAAGATTCTCCCATCCATCGCCGCTCGCACTGACCTTAAGCACCCTGTTACCACATTTGGTGACGCAAGAAGGATTGGACTGCGTATCGTGTTAACACCGGGAGTCATGTTCATATTGAAAATAGGTATATGGCCCTCGTTCGGCGTCGTTGGAAGGATGCGAAGGACGAAGCTAGACGAGTTGATTCGGGAGACTCGGAGGGCATCGATCGATCAACACGAGCGCATCTTGCTGAGACTGAACATATAAACTACTGTCGAATCGTCGAGGAAGAGAACATCAACGACAACAACACCAGCGCCAGCAGAGCATTCACAACCTTTTGTAACGCAGGAACACCGCACACTCCGACCACAAATCACAATGAAGCAATTCACCATCATCACCGCAGCTCTCGCAGCTCTGCTGCCATCTGCATTTGCCGACTTCGACATTTACTACTCTACGTTCGCCGAAGGCATCTCTCAGACCTCCGACACAGGCTTCACCATCTTCGACGGCGAACCCGACTGCAACGACGTCTTCAACAACCAAATGTGGGGTTCGTTCGGCGATGTCAGCGGCTCGAAAGTGGGCTTTCGTTGCTCGGGAAGTGGTTGTAACCCAAGCCGCGATACCAACCCAGAAAACATAGATGTGCTGGAGATGAACTTTGGCGATGGCGGTCATTACAGTAAGTCTGCGCTTGCTGATTTCTCAGGAGAGCCGTGATGCTAACATTATGACCTTGTAGCCATGTACAAGGACCGCGACTATGCCCTTGTTGATCTGGATGATAACCAGGTCGGCACTTGTGAGCCTTTCCCGGGAGATGATTACCTTTGCGCGCAAGCTGTGGCACTTGGTAACCCGAACTACACTGGGGATCGCAAGATCAAGTGCCGCACCGATTTCACAGCACAGGATATCCTTGATGCTTAAGGGCTTGCTTCATCAGGAGCTTAGTGGAGTCGTGGGAAGTGAGGAAATGAAAGAAACATGATGGGATCGGTATCGGGAGCAGATTGCGGATCAATAAATAGCACTTCATATCGCACGACAATGCATTCCTGCCTCCATATCCACCCAATTTTTCGAGACTGTTCTCTCGGCATCATAGATACGCCGAGAAAGGCGAGACCCGCGTCATTCCAAAACGAAGCTTGTCCTCAAACTCTATACCAATTCTGGTTTCAACAACCTCACTCATTCTTCTTCGACTCCAGTCAGGGACCTAAACAGAACCCAGACCGGGCATCATCGAAAGTATAGAAGCTTACAAGAACAATCGACCTTGAAAAAGTCACGGACCATGTCGAGCCCACCAATGCTGTACTCCATGAGCATTCCAATCTTTATCAGGCAGCTCAAAAGTCTTCGGCAATACCTTCAGAAAGGCGAGAATTGGCTCAAAGAGAATGGACACCCAGAGTCGAAGCTCATAGAGGCCCGTCTAGCTCCGGATATGCATGTGAGTTTCCGTGTCCTGAGCTCGGCATTCAGCGTTTCTCGAAAAGATGCCGAGCACTGTTCTGACATGCGATAGCCTCTTCCATTCCAAATTCAAACTTGCACAGATGACTCATTTAAACTTCTCACCCGTATGCTCAATGCTGAAGTCACGTTCCCGCCGCGAGAGGAGACGACGTTTGCTGGATTGTATGCGAGAATCGATAACGCTCTGTCGGTGCTGGAGGATGTGAAGCCTGAGAAGTTCGAGGGGTTAGAAGGAAAGGAGATCAAGTTTCGAGCCGGGCCTTATGAGGTCAAGTATGATGGAGTTACCTATCTGCAAGAAGTAGCGTTGGCGAATTGTGAGTCGGGCATGATCATGCTTGGATGTGTACAAATGATTCCGCTGTTTGGGAATGCTAACGTATGTATCCAGTCCTGTTCCACGCCTCGATCGCTTATGCGCTGTTGAGAAAGGAAGGCGTGCCTTTGGGGAAGTTTGACTTCATTGGAGGTCCAAGCAAAGGCATGGAGAAGGTAGAATGAAAGCTCGTGAATTGTGGTAAGTATAACGCGCAGGCTGGTCGTGAGTCTAAATATGTACAGAAGAGTAACACAGTCTCCGATCACAAATTCCTCGCTTCAAATTGCTCAGCAATCTTCAAGTAGAGCGAGGTGGTCACCTTTCTCGACCGCTTGCCCCAGAAGATGAAAGCCAAGGCCGCAGGTCCCATGATGAGAAATGCCAGCACACCGGTCAAGATGAAACAGTTCTGTTGTCCCATTCCATCAATCCACGGCTGGATACCCCAAGTGATACCGAAACCAACGAGGTTTCGAATCAAGATGACCGTAGTCATGACATGAGTATCGATTCTCTCGTAGCAGTCAATGATGTATGCCATGGCGATAGTACCTCCAATACTCAAGCCAAAGCCGACAAATCCCGCACCAAGGATGGGTACGATCCAGTGCATGGCGTGAGCGGAAGTGACGCCGTACAGAATGAGGCCGCAAGCCATGACAAAAGCTGTGGGAACGAGAGCCCAGAGACGGAATTCAGGCTCGCGCCAACCTCTATTGCGGTTCGAGAGGCGAATGATGAAGATATCGTTGAGAGGACCAGCATAGATGGCACCGATCAAGCTGCCGATCAGAGGTGCGATGTAGATTAGTCCAAGAGAGCTGGATTTGAACAGGTAGGGAGGTCTGCTGAACACTTCGGCAATGGTTGTGCCCATGACTGACAGCCATGAGACACAGGTTCCGTACTAGAGACGGTCAGCAAGTGGATGCCATTTACGCAGAGCTATCTCGGCCAGACTTACATTAATACCGCACCAGATCACAGCGGGAAAGGCGCAAGTGATCAGTGGCCGGAAGAACTCCAACCAAACCTCGCGCCAAGCTCCTGGATAAAACTGCCACAGACGGAACTGAGGCTTCCAATTGTCGGTCTCGAAGACTTCACCAGCAATGGGCTGTGTACCAATCTCTCGCGCGAGCTCCAGCTCACGGTTCTTCTTGTCCTGGATATCGCCTGCTGTTGAAGGGTTTCTCGAGCCAATCGAAAGTTCCTCAGCCTTCCGATGCGGTACATCAACAATGGCTTCCTCTCCACGTTCCCGAACAAAACGTGTCTCTTCGAACGTGGGATAGAAGAGGATGATGGTGACAGCAGTGAAAATGCAACCCCAGCGATAGATCCATCGCCAGCCCATATTGTCCGCCACGAATCCTCCACAAATAGGTCCTATAAAGCTGCCGACGCTTAATCCAAAGACATACCATCCAATCTTACCACCTCTTTCGTGTGCGAAGAATATGTCAGCGATGCTGATGGCCGGTAAAGCTTCAAAAGGCGCGGCACCCAGCCCGATAAGAACGTGTGCGCCTTGCCAGCCGCCGATATCATCCACGAAAGCCAACCAGAGGCAGGCTGCGAGAACGACGACGAGCGAGAAGATGTACACTGAGCGACGGCCAATCTCTGTGCTATTGTCAGCTTTTCTGTTCCTGGAGGAAAACTTGCCACAGCAAGCTCGTTGACATACTGTTCGACAGGGGAACGAAGAAACAATTCCCAACTCCCAACATGAGCAGCATAAGAGCAGCGCCGACGTTGAGAGACGAGACCCCAGTTCTGAATGTCTGGATCAACGGAAGGTAGATGACGGACTCCCATTGTGTGATGCAACCAAGAACAGCAGCGTAGATGCTGAGCCGTGTTTATTAGCATGCGATCACTACGCGGTATGTGAGAAACAACTCGCAAGGCTTACACGAGACAAATGACATGATACAGCTTCCGCCAACGTGACCAGCGCTGCAAGGATTCGTGAGCACAGATTCATCTCCATAAGGCTCTTGGTGCGAAGGAGCAGGATGATACCAATGGGTCTCGAATATCTTGTGAAGGCCTCGGAATCAGGACAATGGCTTGAGCGGCGCCAGCCTCATGGGTACCCTCGACAAGGTAGACAGTTCCGGGAGGCGCGTCATAATCCGGAAAGTTCGCTTCCCCATGGGCAAAGCTGATCGTCTGGAGACCTGCCATGATGGCACTTGGAAGAAAAGAATACCACTCGGTGGACCGAAGAATCTGTTATCGCAAAGTCTTCGGGTTTACCCCAGATTCATATATGTTCTGGGCCCAGCAATCTGGCGCTCTCAGCCTGGAATTGATTCCTTTCCCCACGATTCCGCGTCTTATCATCTGGCTGAGACGCGATGTGCCGGGGTCGTTCATCACAACCACGAGGATGTTTGCGGGGAAGGAGTCTTGTTCCGACTTGATGTTGCCGCGGGTCGACATGAGGAGAGTACAATTCGCATCGGCACTTGAAACATGATGAGACAGACGAATGACTTGTGGTTGTGCGACTTGCCGAACATCAAAGCGTGAACTTAAAGAAGAAAGCACGTGAGATGTTGGTAGGGGGTAACCCGCAAGTGGCTGCCCATTTCGGCCAAGTGTCCACTAAGGCACGCTAATTCGCGGTTTCGACCAGAGCTGCTATCAACCTGTACAGCTGAAGATAGCCCAATAATGCCGACCACGCAGAAGCGTCGCACCACATAAGCGTCCTGTGAACGGCGCGCTCTTGGAGCAGCATCAGGCAGTGTGGCGAGACTCCAGGTCAGCTCGCTAGGGTCTACTCTTCTTCAGCTTCATCAAGATCCTCGCCATCCTCGCTATCCTCAGCCATCGAATCGTCCACCGACTCGTCGTCTGACACACTTTGATGGATTGGAGAGACTAATGCCCGCTTCGACATGTCGTGCAGCCACTGGTGCACGCTTGTGCCCGTGTACTGCGCCTTGAAGTTGACTATCTGCTCCCCCTCTGCTTTGGCCAGGTCTGCAGGATCTTTACCTTCGGGGATGAAGAAGACTCTAGCATCCGTATAATGATATCGAATCTCACCCAGATAATAGGCCTGACTTCCATATCCTATCATGATGCTCCGAAGGCCGGTCGAGGAAGGCAATCGTGTTGAGAGCTGTGACAGAAAGTGAGACCAGCCGTCTTCAGAAGTGTGGTCTTTTTTGGAGGACTGCAGAGTCATTTTCCACAGACTGAAGGACTCCAGATCAATCTTACTGAGCACTCGAACCAGCCCTGCAGCCGTTGCGTTTGCCATGCCCAGGTCTAAGCTTCTCAGAGACTGCAGCTGCAGTGGTGGAACTGGCAGAGCATGAACTTGCGGGTTTGGAGTCAAGACATCGCCAATGCGACCGAGCCAGTCGACAGTACGGAAGCCGAGGAACTCATCGACGACAAAATTCAGTCGCAGCGACTCGAGGTTTGTAGTGTGGTGCAGGAAGCGTCGAATCGTCGTTTCCGCGGCGTTCTTCTCATCATAAGGCGATCCTGGACCACCGAAGAAGTTCGAAGCCAATGGACCGTCGGATGAAATGGCAAGCATCAATGTCTTCAAGCCTCTCAACACAGGTATAACATCGGAGCCAAGTCGCCCGTCGCAGCATTGGAATGAATCAGCCTGGAGAGCCCTGCGACGAAGGAAGACTTCCACATTGGTAGGTCGAGCTTGAGCTTCTCCAGCGGAACGCAGTACCAATGGAAGTATTGGCTCCGATGAATCACATCGAACCAATGGTGAGCGATTTATGGACCAGCCCCAAGGCCGCCAACAAGCTCTCTCACCTTCACGGACGCGTCCCGCACCACTATAACAAGGTCAGCATTTGCTTCTCAACGTTTCTCGGCTTCGAACAACAATGTTCCGCACATTGAGCATCGCAGAGACGGCGCGCTGAATGTTCAACAGTCACAGTGGTGGACTTACTCGTAGTCCCGCAGGCCAATGGTCCGCAAGTTTGGCAGATTGGAGAAGACTTCTACCAGCATGTCGCGTGCCATCCCAGTGTGAACCAGGACCCGATGGTTGACATGGCCAGTCCGCAGTCGCCGGTCGTCCAGCCACCGACTGGAATCGAAAACACGCAAGTCGATAATAACATCAGTGAGCTTCGACGCTAGGCCAGGATGTTTGGAAATTCCCACGAGTGCTTCGAGGGATTCATGTTCGATCATGAACTGCCGTTTGGTGAAGAACTCGCGAGCGAAGGTGTCGAAGAGCTGGCGCTCGATGTGTTTGCAGGAGCAACGAAGCGGGTTCAGTTCTTCGGCAGTGAGGAAGGTCGCAACTCTGACGAGGAGTTCTTGGGGCAGACCAATCAAAGACACGTCGGTTGATGCCGGGGACGGGTTGGCCATCTTGGGCGAAATTGTGCGGTCTGCGACCGGCGCGTTCTGCGTTCTGTTGGCGACTTTTGAAGTGCGACGAAGGACGTGGACTTGCGGGTCGCCGATGATGTGTTGGACGAGGGACTGGAGACGAGCGCGCTCCTGCCTGCAGAAGCCGCGTTTGATTGGCTGGTGCCTGAAACGCCACTCCTTCCCAATCAGGCGGACCCTGGCCTCTCACCGGTCGCTTTGCTTGATCAACTCGACTTCCTGCTCTTCGTTCGACACTGCACTCAATCTCACTTCGATCTCGCAGTGTGTGCGGCAACACGACGTTCAAGAACCATCCACGACCTGCACGATGCCGGCTGCACTCCGCCAGCGCAAGCGTCCAGCTTCGCCTGATGGTGAACCTGATCCGCCAAAGAAGACCAGACAATCCAGATCGAAAGCAGTCAAGGCCGACCCCGACAGCAGCGCTGAAGATGTGAAGCCAAAGCAAGCGCCTGCGAAGTCAAAAGGCAAGTCAAAGGCCAAAGCGATCAAATCTGAGCCTGAAGACGACGATGAAGAAGTCGATGTGTCGGCCCCGAAAGCCAATGGCAAAGCAAAGTCAAAATCCGAATCGAAGAACGCGATCCCAGAGAATGCTACTACTGGAAGCGCTCAGTTTGCCAAAGCTGAGAAGCTTGTGATTCCCGTTGACGACGAGTGCCCGTATAACGGGCGTGTTCATGTTGACGACAGCACCGGTATAATTTACGTGGGTTATCTTCTTGTCCAGCCTTCAAACAAAGCTGACTCAAGCAGGATGCCTCGCTCAACCAGACCAATGCCGGTGCCAACGCCAACAAGTTCTACAAAGTTCAGGTAACATTTGATGCTTGGAAAGTCAGCTTCATGACAGGACTAACATGCGCTAGCTCCTTACCAACGAACAGGGCAAGTACATGACATGGACTCGCTGGGGTCGTGTCGGTGAACGTGGACAGAATGCTCTTCTCGGCAACGGCAGTCTGGCCGACGCGCTCAAGAACTTTGAGAAGAAGTTCAAAGATAAGTCAGGTCTGGCTTGGGACGACCGCGGAAATAAACCGAAGGCTGGCAAATATGTTTTCATTGAGCGCAACTACGAGCCAGAGTCATCCGATGACGAGAAGGAGGAGGAGATATCGGAGCCGAAAGCACAAGGCAGTCGGTCGCGTAGTGCGTCACCAGCCACGTGTACCCTCGACGCTCCAGTCAAGTCGCTCATGGAACTCATCTTCAATCAGCAATACATCCAAGAGACGATGGCGGACCTGAACTACGACGCTCAGAAGCTTCCTCTTGGAAAGCTCAGCAAAGCCACCATCACACGCGGCTACCAGGCACTCAAGGATCTTTCCGCTTTGTTCAACGACCAAAGCCTAGCACAGTCCGAACACGACATGAGTTACGCCCAGGCCGTGGAAACGCTGTCCAACCAATACTATTCCTTCATTCCACACGCGTTCGGCCGCAATCGTCCTCCAATCATCCAAGACCACGCTGGCCTTAAGAAGGAAGTCGAGCTGCTCCAGTCTTTGACCGACCTCAAGGATGCCGACAGCATTCTGAAAGCCGACAAAGGTTCCAGCTCGATTCATGCTTTGGATCTGCGCTTCAGGAACCTCAATCTGCGCGAGATGTCACCCCTTGACAAGAAGAGTGCGGAGTTTACTAACCTGTCTGACTATCTTGTCAACACTCGTGGTCATACCCATGGGCACACGTATGAGGTGGTCGACATCTTTCGCATCGAGCGTGATGGCGAATCGGACCGTTTCGAACAGTACACCAAAGCCAACAGTGATCGTCGTCTGCTGTGGCACGGATCTCGTGCTACCAATTTCGGTGGTATTTTGAGCCAAGGTCTTCGTATAGCGCCTCCAGAGGCACCAGTCTCTGGCTACGCGTTCGGGAAGGGCGTATATCTAGCTGGTCAGTATATCGATCAAACCTTCGGTGGATCCGCTGACTTGAGATCACACAGACATGAGTAGCAAGAGTGCCAACTACTGCTGCTCGTACATCAGTGGTGGTCAAGCCCTGCTTCTCTTGTGCGAAGCTGAGCTAGGCGATCCGCTCTACGAGCTGACCCATGGTTCATACACTGCCGGAGAGGAGGCCATCAAGAATGGATCTCTCTCTACCTGGGGCAAGGGCATGACTGCGCCGCCTGTCTGGAAAGATTCGAGTTGTGTCCATCCTTCGCTGGCCGGTGTCAGAATGGTCAGTTACAATTCTTGCAGATCTACCATGCTCCTCGCTGATCTCAACATAGCCCGACACCGCCACAGCTGTTGGTCAGACCAATGTGCCGAACACATATCTGCAGTACAACGAGTACATCTGCTACGATGTCGCACAGATTCGCTTACGCTACCTGTTTCGCGTGAAGATGTAAACTGCTTGCATCTACCCACGCTATCAACGAAGAGACTTTCGTACGCCAGCAAGGCATCGATATCAAGTCTACACCCATCGCTCGAGAACATCCCGCAGCCCAGCCTACACTGGACGTGCTGCGTCAAGATCATCGCCGCAGAGCTACCTGCTGAGCGCAGGAGTGTGTACCTCAATAGCTCTGTACCAACATACGAATTGGAACCATCGAAGTCGATGAAGACCATTACTTTCTCACTTTCAAGAACACATCTCTGTCCTCTTGAATGCCGCACGTTTTGCTTGCCGGGCAATCTCACATCCTATCAGTGACACCACTCACCGATACAAGATCCTCCACACCTCTTCCGCAATTGCCAGAGAACTCGTCAAGCCCGGGCTTTCTATGCCCAACAAATTAATGAAATCTCCTCCCACACTATTCCCCTCTCCTTTCTCATTTCGAATGTAGAAATCCTGGAACCCTTTCTCTCCCGCCGCTATTGCACCCAACTTCCCCAATTTCGGCCTTATACCCGCGTATCCCAGACTTATCGCCTCGGTATCCACATTCGGTAGGAAACAAGTGATCTCTTTGATTGCGGCTTCAAAGCGTTCGGTACTTTGCGAGGGCGCCAGATCGGTAGGTGAATCGACCCACTCTACATCTGGTCCGAAACGGATTTGTCCAGCCATATCGAGAGTCAAGTGTGTACCGAGACCGCCTAGACCTGGAGTTGGAGCGGGATAGACGAGTGTACTTGGTTTGGGGTGCGATTTGCTGTAGGTGAAATAGGAGCCTTTGGCGTAGTATGGTGTTCTGTGGAGGTGAGATGGAAGGACCATGTTGTTTATTGCGATGGCGTAGAGGCCAGCGGAGTTGATGAGGGTGGAGGCTGTGATGGAACTGTCTTCGTCGGAGGTATTTTGGGAGGAGACTTGGGGCGTGGGAGAGGAGGGCGTCGGTTCAGTTGTGCCTGCTCCGGTCCAGATTTTCCAGTCGGAGTTAGAAGCTGACGGCCCTTCGATATGGGTTACGGGACTCATGAGGGCGAGAGTCCCGCCAGCATTTTCGAAATCGCCTTGGAGGTATTGCATAAAGCTGTGGGAGTCGATAATGCCGGTTGTTGGACTTTCGAGCACGCCTGCTTCGGCTCGGACTTCTGGTTCGCGCTGTTGAGCTTCTTCTCGAGAGACATAGCGTATGGGAACTCCGATCCATTTCGCAAAATCGTGCACTTTTGTGAGCCCGGCCATTTGATCGTCTGTTTGCGCAACGATCCATTTGCCACAGTTCATATGTGGGATGTCGTTCTTCTTGCAGAGATCGTACATCATTTCTTTGCCTTGTATGCATAATTTGGTTTTCAACGTGTCCGGCCCGTAGTATAAACCTGCATGAATTACCTGCTATTCGTTAATACATCTCTAGATCGGTGTGGTGGCGGAGCTGACCTCGGAGTTCCGACTGCTGGTCTCGCTGCCCACCATGCCATGCTTTTCAATCAACACAACCTGTGCTCCCTCCACTTGTTGTAATCGCCTTGCAATGGCAAGCCCCACGGCGCCAGCACCGATGACTGCATGAGTGAAATCTGCATGTCTAGTTGTGGACGAAGAAAAGCAACGAGAACGGCGTGCTGCTACAGTAGCAGCCCTTCTCGAGAACATATTTTGCGTCAATGCACGGAGTGCATCAGTTTTGTGAGACACTCAGGGACATTCTAACATGCCGTTAATCGGTGCATGTGGGTGCGGTGGACGAAAAGATACGACTGAAGTTATCGCAACAAGAGCGGGTCGGAGTCGGATCGTCGCTGCTGAATCATCAAGTCGTCTCGAGCGGAGCCGTGAACCAAGGAGACAGCGTGCAGTATGTAAATGCAGAACCTGTGCTGTACGCCTACTTCGCGAGCTCGCAAAATTGCTCGAAAAAGGTATTGTCAAACAGCTACCGAGCTGTAGCAGATGCGCAGGACAGTATGAGAGGTGTTGCGGGAATAGAATACTGGCGATCATTTGTGATGCCTGTGGCTGCTCGGCCGCCGCATGAACATCTTCTCTTTAAGGCCATCGTGTCGCCTCTTCGTGCTGTAAGTGCTGCTAGTGATATGTACTCGAGCGGACAGGATGGCCATATTCCGGGCCCATGCCACGGGATCAGGCAGACTATGCCCACCCCATGATGAGGCATAAAGGAGCACATTGCAAGGTTTCTTGTCTGCCGATGCATATTTAACGAAACCAATCAAATGTTGAATGACTTCCAGCACGTGCCTTCCAAAGCGTGGTTCAAGGATTGACGTCAGGCGCGTTGATGGCACCGCCACAACCGCGTTGAACTCTGCGTGTCGCTTGCCTTGTTGTGAGCATACCATGTTTGGTGCTCCAGCACTGTGGTGCTGACGGCAAGTGGTCGGGATAAAGGTCTGATCAGTGCAGTCCAGCAACAATGCGACCATGAGCCGAAACACGCACCTCCCGCCAGACTCGCACACGGCGCGCCGACTCGAGCGTGCCACTCCCGACCACCTGCATCAGACCACCCGTCGCGTCTTCATTGGACCCATCCCGGAAGGCTGGCTGAGCAGCCATCGCAAAGAATGGTACAAGCAATACGTCGGGGGCAAAAGCAAACGCACTCTGTCCTTTCGAGCTGCTGACCCGGCCGCCACTGTCCAGCACGTCGATGGAGCCTCGAGCAGCCGGAATCGAGGAGGAGACGTTGCGGGCGATGTGGTGTCCGCAGAGGAAGCACCTCGTCTGTCCGGCATATCGGAGAATGCAGTAGGAGGGAGCGCAGCATTAGGCCCGGCGAGCACGACCAGTCTGCTGCACAGCCAGAATCGATCGATCCTCGAAGCGGTCGAGACTCATGAACAGGGCAACGCGGAACAGCATGCTCCCTCAGGCATATTGCAGAGCAATGGGACTGCGAACAAGGCTGCGGGCAAGGCGCCCGGCGCAAAGGTGCGCTTCACCGAGGCCAGCAGACTGCAGCTACGCGCCAAGGCATCACGACTGGCAGCGAAGGGGGGTCTTAGACACCGCAAGATCAAGACCGGCGAGATGATGAAAGTGGACAAGATGCTTGTGCGCATTGACATCACACAGCAATCGCTGCGTGAAGACTACGATGAGAAGATCAGTCAAAGCGTTGTCACTAAAAGCATGGACAAATGGCGCGAATTTATTGTGGTATGCCGGAGTCATGACGAAGAGGATGCCCATGCAGTTCTCCAGCTATATCAAACGCGAGTCATCAATGTTTCTGAAGACGAAAAGGTCAAGAAGAAGCCCAAGGTGCAGATACTGCTCGGGAACAGTAAAGTCCGCGTCAATCTGTACTCGTCACTCGACAAGACACTATGCTTGTGGACCACAGATGGCGCCAGAACCACGATATACTACCTGCGAGCACCATCGAGTGCCACGGCTGTGGAATGGTACACTTTCTTGCGAGGAGTGCTTGGCCATAAGAGGGCCGAGACCTTGCAGGTCAACATACCTGATCTCAGTGTCAGCTTGCGCCTTGATGACCCTTTCAAATCAATTGAGACGTCGCAGACCGCAGCCGATGCCGCTGTTGGTGACGATGATGCTTTGCTCAAGGCTGTTAACGAGGAGAAGGGCGTTGCTGGAGGCATTGTCACACGATGTATGGACATGCTTCGCGAGAATCCAGAGTGGCAAGATGTGCTCAAGGTTTGGGCCCAGGAAAACCGTATAGGTCTTGCCTGGAAGCGCTACGATCGACTGGAATGGTTACATGGCGCTGTAGAGCAGAGGATGTATGGCACGATTGCTATGCAGCGCACCCACGATCTAGAACTTCGGCCAAAGGACCACTATCCGAGTCATTCGAAGCGTTCTGATGGCTCTGATCTTGCAGAGCCGGCTCCAATCGAAGGCTTCTTGATCCGCCTGACATCGCAAAGAGGCACAGAGCAGCGTCTCGGCAAAATGCTGTACAAGCGACTGTATTTCACCACTCAGAACCAATACCTGCTCTTTACCCGTCCCGCCAAGGCAACGCCGCCGCCTCCTCCCAAGATGACTGCACAAAGCAATGCTACCACCGTGCCATCTGCTAAAGACTTAGCAGCACAAGTGCCACTTGCTTACGATGTCGAACCTTACGAGTTGCAAGGCAACAACATCGCTTGGCTGGACAGTCAAGGCGTTGTTTCAGCAGCGGAGGTGCGAAATCGAGACGAAGAGGCCGCAGCAGAATCCGAGCGCAACATCAATATGTTGCTAGCATCCGACGGCTTCATCAACTTGTGCAACGTGCATCATGTGCGAAACTTCGTCAACGGCGCCTCGCCTGCTGATGAAAACCTCGAAAACGGCGAAGAGGTCGACTTCCACGTGCAAGTACCTGACACAAGGCAGGATGATGGCGCGACGACCGAACTGGACGAGGATCGAGTTTTCGAGCTCGTGATGAAGAATGGACTGGTCGTTCGTCTACAGGCTTACAACAAAGCCACCCGAGACGAATGGGCGAAGCGCATGCGGCAATTGGTGACATACTGGACAGTACGAAAGAAGGCAGACATGGACCTGTACAAATCCACTCGCGAGCAGAATCTGCGACAGCTGGGCATCGATGAGCGTGCTGAAGCTGTCGTTGGTCAATTCGCATACAAGTGGGAGGTGGGCAAGTCGTTTGCCTCACCGACCTTGTACAACATGTGCGGAATCTCTGCATGTCGTGCCATTCATCTCGATGGAGTATTGTTCCGGAAGCCCCGCAAGCATACTACCTTCGAGCGCAATCGCGTCATACTCTCGCATGGTCATTTGTTAATCTTTCAGGATACTCTGCGCAAGCGCACTGGTAAAAAGCTACAGCACATCCACCACGAACGAATTGCCTCCATCGACTTGACAGGTTGCTACCTCTATTCTGGCTTACTTACCGAGAATGATCTCCTATACCAGAATCAGACCTTTGACTCTAATACACCAGGGCATCACGCTCTACCACGCGTTTTCTTGGAAGATGGCTGGACAAGTACGGACGAGGATGCCATGACTACATTCGTCATCTGGCATGCTAACAGCAATTCATGGTTTAAAAGCTCGTCCACTGTCGACGATCACAGGACTCAACAACAGCAAGCCGATGCAGATCGCAAAGTTCGAACCAAATTGACCAGGGTCAGCAAGCTTGGAGCCACGGGACGAAGTGTTGTGTTCAAAGCACGTAGTCGCGCGGAACGAGACCACTGGGTCTTGGCCATACAAGTGGAGATTGAGAGGCTTGCGAG